>CATKHK010000127.1:0-100419 GCA_949751835.1 Blepharisma japonicum | reverse complement strand
AAATAAACTATAACTGTTTTAATGAGCCATTCGCAGTCTCGCCGTATAATTGCTTATACTTAGACATGCATGGCTTAATCTTTGAGACAAGCATATGACTACTGGCAGGATCAACCAGATTACTATCGATGAAAACGTCAATTCTGACACATTCACCTCATTCACTCTATCTAATGAGACTGGCTATACGAGTATAGCAAGGTCAACTATGGAGCAGCCCGAAGTTACTGCACTTTCTTTCAAAAGTGATACCCAGGCAATTGATGCGACAACCCACAAGCAAACAGCTGTCTCCCTTAACGCGAAACAGCTTCAGGTGAAAACTCAAATTTGGAACTTAGGGGTCTGCGCAGTCTAACAGCGTTTTAGATATATAATCACGCGTTTATTGCTAAGAAAATACGGAAATTTTCCCAGTGCGTTCCTCACTCGGGTACTAGCACTCATACTCTATTTCCATTTTTCTATTTCAACCCCTCTTATATATACAAAAAATTTTTTTCTTTATATTTTTGCTATGGAGCCATTTTTGGGAAAAATTACTAAGTCAAAATGATAAGATGAAAATAAATATGGCAGCCCATAAAAATGGTGACGTTGTCACCTTTACCCTTTTAAGCACTTAGAAATAAATCCAAGATTACTAAATGAAAATAAGAGGCAAGAATATTGAGAACAAATTTTTACAAATAAGAAGACCAACAAAGGATATTAGTTAATTGTGGATAGATGAGAAGAATAATTTTATATGCAAAATTGTGCAATGAAACTCGAGATTTCGAATGAATAAACTAGTATTTAATTAAAGTAATACTCCTCCAAGAGATTATTTATTAATTTGAAAGAAGAAAGTCCTCACGTAGCATACAATATTTAAGGAAGCAATCCCACGTATAAAAATCAAGAATTTATGACCAAATCAGCATGGATATGTAATTTTAAAATGATTCTGATAATAGTAAGTCTCTTGGCCTATGAATTGACTCTTTATGGATTAAATCTTTCAATATTGAAATTACATATTATTCATTAGGGATTTAAAATATTAAGTGCGGCATTCCTTCCAAAATTGCTATTTCTTACAGCAAGATATTTATATGTTATTCTTTAGTGCTTGTAGACTAAAAATAATTTTGCATCAATATCTCAATTTAACTCAAAATGGCTGTTAAAATTATGTTTAACATAAGAGCCCAGCAAGAGCATAGTCACAAAAAGCATGCTTCTTTATTTAAAGTTATTCTAAAGGACATAGGCAACATTGAACGAAATCGAGAAAGATCTCCAGTAGGCTATCTTCCAAAGTTGAAGCCAAAGAAAAGAAGAGCAGAATCTGGTGATTTTAATAATTTATTTCATTCGAATAATCAAATGATATGAATTAAAGGTCCAAACCTTGCTAAATATCTCGGAAATACTGAGAGAGAAACTAGATCTGCTAATTCTAAAATTCCCAATAATCAAAATGAGCATTACCCTTCAAAATTGAAGTTAAACCTAGGACTTATGAGTAAAAGAAAGAACTTGGATTATGAGCAGCCAATGATTATTGAAGGACTCAGGCCAGTCCCGCTTACATTAAGAGGCATACCCAACGCAAGCGAAGTAAATAATGAGAATGAAACTCCATTTGACCAAAAATATCAAAACTTCCAAGGGATTTCAAGGCAAAAAAATAACGATTACGAAAGCAAATATAATTTTGTTATTGAGGACCTTGATCATATAGAAAAAAGCATAAAAGATTCAGAAGTTTTGTCTTCTATTGATACAGAAAGCCCACAGCCAAGGTATATGCCAAAATATTTTGCTAAGTTATGCAAAAGTTAACTGAGGTTTGTGCATAAATAATTAATTATTTTAAATCTAATTCTAAACAATAAATATAAATTAATTTTACATAAAAACCTACTATTCCTTTTCAAATTTAAACTAAATAGCCATTATAATGTTTCCAATCTCAAAATATTTTATATAAAATATTTAAAGTAACTTGTTCAAAATATGGCTCTAATTAATTTAGAATTAAATCCCATCAGTATCATTTCAATTTTTCCTACCAAAAATACTCGCCTCCTGTCATTAACCATAAATTTCCTTGGCTTATTATTGCTCTCTACATTTAATAAATGGGAAAAGTCTCATCAAAGCTATGTGCTGAATGCCTTATGCCCTTCTATAAGCGATTTTCCACTGTTAAGCTCCAAGAAGAAGATATTCAGCCAATGATGTCTGATACTCCCAAATCTTCTCAAGGTGACGATTGCTTTTTTTCTAAGACGCCTATTGACGAAATCCAGGAAACTGTGGAGTCAAATGATAATTCAAATGAGTTAAATCTATTACTCGATATCATGAGTTTAGCAAAAGACGAATTTTTAGCTTATACTCGTGTACCTCTAAGCGATGATGGCTGCGAAGAATTAGTCAACAAGGACAGCTGCATTGTGTACGGCAAAGATTTACCTGGAGGATTTTTACTAAAAGCTGAATGAATGATTCCTTATACAGGAAAAGAATTCATTGATTTTTTTCAAGACATCGAAGAGCGGCCGAAATGAGACACAAATATTTCCCAAATAAAAATAATTAGCCAGCCATCTCAATACATAAGTACCACATACACGACATTTAAAAAAGTCCTTACAATATCACCAAGAGATCTTATACTAACTTCAGCTGTATTCGAAACTAATGATGGGATTTTATTAGTAAGCAAAAGCATGGAAAACCCAGAATTCCCTGAAAAAGAAGAATTTGTGAGAATGAATATCGAGCTAGGTGGATATTTCATACAAAATATCACAGAAACTGCAGATGGGATGAAAAGCAAAGTTTTTAACATTACAAAAGGGGATTTTGGAGGGTCACTACCAAAAAGAATGATTAAGAAAATGACTGCAATGGCCCTTCCAGGTCTCACAAAATCTATTCTTAGAGCAATGAAGAAGAGATCAGAGTTAGAACTGTAATTTATAGCGTAAATAAATTCTTTAAATATCTCCTAATATGAAATGCTGAGAAAAATCCTAATAAGAAGCTTCTCACAGTTCAGCAACCCAAATGACTATTACGCCATTCTTAACCTTCCAAGCTCTGCTTCTCAAGCTGAAATAAAAACGGCTTATATTTTGCTTGCAAAAAAGCTGCATCCAGACATGCCAACTGGAGATGAGCACAAGTTTAAACTTGTAGCTGAAGCTTATGAAAATCTAGGGAATGCTGATAAACGTATAATATACGATTCGAAACACACAAAAGCAGGAAATAAAGCTTCAAAAGTAGAGGTGACAAAGGACAATTATTCTTCAGCGAAAAATCATCAAGAGCACAGTTCGGCACAAAACTATAAATCACAGTCATTTCAGAATAAAAAGAAAGAAAGCTCATGGTCTGGAGGAGGATTTGGAAAAAATGAAGAAGAAGGGGATAATAAAGAGAAAAATATTACACCAGGGGATGTGGTAATGCAGATGATGACTTATGGACTATGGGCAAGTGTGGCTGCGTCTGGAATGTATACAATTTATAAAATATATACAATGATGGCTAGCGGTAGTAAAATTGAAGCTGCCTCAGTTGTGCCTACTGAGCCTGTAATTATTGAAACAAGATTGCCTGAAAGAAGACCAAAGGTGGAAAGTCCTAATCTTATTAAAAATTAAGAGTTTTTGAGCTAGCATTAAGACTATTTTATTTATACAAAGAAATTGTGCTTTTCCTTTATAAATTAGCTTTTTATGATAGGTATTGCTAATTAATTAGCGTAAAGGGAATTAATTAGCTTTAAGTATTTTTGTAAATCACCTTTTATAAAATCTATCAGCTATTAATTAAATTAATAGTCCTCATAATAAGTTGTTGGACCACCAGTAGCAGTAGTTCCTTCTTGCGGGACTTCACGATCAGAAACTACTGAACCTGGAATTGAATTTTCTTGGAAGCTGTGTTTTGCAGCGAATTCTTCGAGTCCCTGTGCATACAATGATTTTATTTTTCTTGTCACTTTTGTCCCAACCCCAATCATTTCTCCATTTTTCCATTGTCCTGCATATCCTTTTCCATTCGGCCAAATTAAAGACCCATAACCTTCAATAACTCCATCCTTAAATGAGCCATTATAAACTCTTCCATCGTCATAAACTAAAGACCCTGCTCCATGCTGTTTATTTTCTTTCCAATCCCCTTCATAAGCAGCTTCCTCTGTTACCAGCAGCCCTTTGCCATGAAAAATGTCATTTTCCCAGTCTCCAATATATGAATAATTTTTTTCTTTAATTTCATATATCCCAAATCCACTCCTCATGTTATCATACCAATATCCATGATATACATCTCCTTTTGGGCCTATTTGTCGACCATATCCACATTTTTGATTGTCTCTTCAATATCCTTCATATATTCTGCCTTTGTGTAGAAGAACCCCCATACCTTGGGCTTGCTCATTGTCATCTATTTGGCCTTTATAGAGTTTTCCTGTGCCTAAAACTTTTCAGTCTTCTAAGAAGTTTAAATCAAAAGGCATTTCATAGTCAGGGTCTTCATACTCAAATGGAGGTAATTCATTATGTAGAGAGTATGCTTTAAAAAATACAGGATGGTCAATTAAAGGGCTTTCTAAGTCCCATAACCATGCTTTTCTGGGGTCGTCAGTTTCCCATTTTTTTAATTTAAGTCTCTTGTCTCTCTGTTGTGTTTTTTTCTCTTTGATTTCTTTAATGAGCTTCTCTTTTCTTTCTTTTTTAGCTTCTGCAGTGAAATCTTCTTCAGTTACTTCTAAAAAGCTTCCAGAAATATCAGATAAGGGCTGCTTCTTGATTTTTCGAATAATATTTGCCTTTTTTAGCAGGTCTTCATAAGAAGGTGCTACTTGTTTAAATAGCTCTTTTGTGTCAATCTGATCATCACTTAATTCTTCGTCAGATCCAGCTACAATTGGGTCAAAATTCTGGGCAAGCTGCCCAGACACGAAGACTCCTTCAGAAGTTGTCCCATCTTCTCTTAATTCCATCCCAATTCCATCATAAAACCCTTTTTCCCAATACCCTTCATATCTCCTCCCACTAGGCCATTCCAATTTTCCATGGCCTTCTCTATACCCATGTGCAAAATTTCCTTTATAAACTCTTCCATCAGCCCACTTGAAAACTCCTTTCCCATGCATTTTATTTCTAAATCACTCTCCTTCATATTCATTTTCATTAGCCCAATGATAAGTCCCTTCTCCTTCAATTTTTTGAATATTAAACATTCCTTTATACCAAGACCCATCTTTCCAATATAATTCCCCATACCCATCTTTTTCCCCTCTAATAAAATTTCCATTATAAGTATACTCCTCAGTGGTTTCTACTCCATCTCCATGAGGCATGCCGTCTACTATATTGCCTTCATATGTTACTCCATTAGGCCAGATAATTCTCCCTTCTCCTTTCAATATATTGCCTTTTCATTCTCCTTGCAGCACAACTCCATTGAGATCGAATCTTCTGCCTCTCCCTCTAATTTCTCCTGCATAAAAGAAGCCTTGATGCATAGTCCCATCAACAAATAATAAATAACCTCAGCCATTTCGTCTATTTTTTTCATCTACTTGTCCGGTATAAGCATTCCCATCCTTTCCTTTAAATGCGACTTTGTCTTTTATGCCAATTTCTTGGATAGGCTCTGCTGTTAGAGGTGGCTGCTCTAGGAATTTTGATGCAGCGCAGGGACTAAAAAACCGAGGAAACTTGTCGAAAAGTTCTTTGTAAGGGGTATCTTTTATCTTTCGGCGTATTTCTTTGACTTCACTTGAAGTGAATTCTAGCTTAGGTGGAATACGTAGTCTTCCCCAAGCTGGAAATATATGATCTTCTATAAACATTTATAACTATTTATTAAATTTTAGCAGTTTTGCCCATTAAGCATATTTATTTATTTATTTATTATAGTAGATTTTAATTATTCATTGCAATATCACAAAAATAGCTTACAAAATCGTGAAAAAATTAATTATTTACAGTTACAAATAATAAAACTCATTATTTTTGATACTATCCGCTAAGATTTCAAATTATATTTTGATGCAAAAGAAAATATCGAAGATCAGCTCTAAGAAGACCAACTTTTAATATATTTTATCTTTGATAAAAACCAATTAACTTCCTTTATTATTTCCTTTAAAAATTTAAACTGTAAAGAGCAAAAATATATAACGATTAGTGTGAAGCTATAAATGGCTGGGCGAAAAGAAGAGCAAAAGAAAGGAGAGCCTGAAAAGGACCCGAAAGAAAACGAAGAAAACGAAGACAAAGGAGATTCTGCCCCAATAGTGCCTGACCCTGTTACTTTTAAAAAAGGCGACTATACAGTCCACATCTATTTAGAAGAATGTCGAGCCCTTTTAGCAGCAAAATCAGAGTAATTCCTAAGTAGTTCTACAATAGACCCAATAGTCGTCATGAAAGTCTGAAACAAAGATAAATGCACAAAACAAGTATCAGATCAAGGAGGCTCCATCAATTTAGTATGAAACGAGCATTTTTTCTTTACGCGTGACAACATCTCAGCTGAAGAAATGGCGAACTCTTCTATTATGTTTGAAGTAAGAGATCATAACACCTTATGAAAAGATTCATTAGTAGGACAATTTTATATGGATATGTCCTCTGTTTACCATCAGACAGATCATGCATTTATACATCGTTGGATTTTGCTCTCAAACCCTAAAGACTCAGATTTTGAAAAAGTTAGAGGGTATTTAAAAGTTGGGGTTTCTGTACTACATGAGACTGATAAAACAGTAGATTTAACAGTAAGAGAAGATGTGTCGAAAAAAGATGAAGATATTTTGCTGCCTCCACAGATTAGACCGTCTACTAAACAAGTAAAGATTAAATTAATGAAAGCAGAAAGTTTGCCAGTATTAGATACGTTAACTGATAGCTTGGATGCTTTTTGCGTTGCAAAAATAGGAGGATCTAAAGTAGCTTCCAGCGTAAAAGTAGCTGACAAAGCTACCTTGTCAGCTTATTGGTATGAAGAATTATATTTGCCTGTTATGGAGCCATGCTTGACTAATAACATAATCCTGACTTTTTATGACCGAGATCTGATGTGTCCAAAAGACGACCTTGTTGGCAGTATTTCAATCCCTTGGAGGATTGTCGAAAATGGGCGTTTTTCAGAATTACGCTGGTCAAATCTATATGGAGCTCCAGCATTAATTGATAATGATGAAGCTAACCGAATGAACATGATAGAAGAGCTTGCTTCTCATTGGCGTGGAAGAGTCCTTTTAAGCGTAACTTCAGAGAAAAACAACAACTCAGAACTAAAAGTTGAAAAAATAAAAGATCCAAAACTCGCAGTAAAAATTCGTGATGAATATGAAATTGGAAAAGACTACGAGCTGCGAGCCCAAGTCTTCAATAGTGCTGCGTTGCCAAAAGAAAAAGGAGAATACGCAGTTAAAGTGTCATTTAGTGGTGTTTCTACGTCAACTTCTATTAAAAAAGCAGCTAATCATAGAATTGACTTTTATGAGTCATGCAAAAGAAAGACTACATTGATACCACATGGTGCTGAAAATAACTTGCCTGATATTTTTATATATCTGGTAAGGGACAAAAAATCAATTTGCTACCATAGGATTAGGGCTAAGGATCTTATGGATGTAAATGGGAACCCTTTTTGGATTAGGTTTGCGGCTGATAAGTCGATAGGGGAGGTAAAAAATGAGTGGGATGCTGGGTTTTTGAGGATAAGAATTTATGTGGGGCCTTATGATGAAGACACTGATGATCTTACAGTTGGAGGCTGGGATAAGCCACCTAAACCTCCTCAAGAGTCTAAAAAAATCCTACTCTGTAACTTATACCAATGCAGAAACCTACCTGCAGCTGACAGGAATGGTCTCGCTGACCCTTATGTAAAAATCTACTGTGCAGGTGCCATAGGGTCTACACAAAATGAGCCTCAAGAAAGAACTTTGAACCCTGTATAATTTATATAGACTTGGTACCGTACAATTCCTATTGAACTTTCTATAGGAGCATTTGAAGCAGTCCCCCCTATTATTTGTTATGTCTGGGATTGGGATCGTATAGGAGGTGATGATTTAATTGGAATGACCATAACAGATGTAATAGTAATTTAGATAACGGAAGCGACTATAAACTCTCCAACACCAACTCCACCTAAATGGAAAAGCTTAAATATGGGCCGTTTAGGGAGCGAGATGGGGGAGATTTTGATTTCTTATAACTTATATGATGTTGGCCAAGTGGTAGATTATGAAATTATTCCTGAATATGACGATGTTAGTATAGAAATCAGCATTTTAGGACTGAGAGATCTGCATCCAGCTGTAGGATTTATGCCAGTCAATAAAGCTTTTGTGAAGTTTGACCTCAATTCATTGAGACTCACTGGCGGTTCATTAATTAAAAAAGAGCTACAGACACAGCCAGGAGATCCAGGTATGAACCCTAATGTGAATACAGTCCTATCTTTTACTTGTAAACTGCCTAGAGACCCACTATACTGTCCAACACTTACCTGTACAGTCCACGATAATTTATTTGCAGGTCTCTATCAACCTTTAATCGGCACTTTCAGCTTATACCTCGGCGATATAATCCAAAAGTCCAAAATAAGTGTTAAAAGTGTCAAAACTGAGGTAGAAAAAGTCATTGACATCCAACACCCATTCAAAAATAGCATCAAAGAGCTTGCCCGCATCTTTGCCTCACTAGGCCAAGACCCTGCCCAAAACGAAATTTCTAACAAAGAAATCGCTGACACTAATACCAACGCTAACTTAGAAACAAAAATAGAGGACCACAAAGAAGAAGCAAAAACCGAGACAAAGCCCAAACCAGACCAAAAAACTGGATCATTTGCTTCAAGCCTTAAAGGTCTATTTAGAAAAGAAAACAAGAAAAAGAGCAAAGAAGAAAGGGCTTTATTAGAAGAAGTTGATAATACGTATATAGCAAGAGGGATAAGTATTGCTTTACAACAGTCTGCAAAACAGCTGAACCTTCCAGATGCAGATAGAAAATTAACGATAGAGGAAGCTTTCCAAGGACATGTGGTTAGGCTGCCTCTTTATAAAACAAGTTCAAGGACTAATAAAATGACTGAAATTAAGATCCCAGACCCTAAATTTTATCTATCACTAGGGTATAACCGTGCCCCTGATGATGGGCATAGACATTATAGGTTTTATTTAGACACTGAGCTCGAAGAATCTGAGTATTATGGAGAATCTCCATTCTGTGAATATGAACTTCTTAAAGGACAGTCAAGAGGTCTTGATGAAAGTATTTTTGATAAAGCTGACAGATTAGATATATCAGGCCAAAAAACCAATTTAAAATGCGTAGGAAAATTCAAAGGACTGGTGAGGATTACTCCAAGAAAGTACCTTGAATATAAAGAAAAAATTAAAGTCATTGCAGCTGGAGGGATAAATTCAGAAAATTGTGTAGCGCTGCTAGGGACGATGATAGAAAAAGACAGAGAGTTTGATGAAATCACAAGGGAGCTGCTTGTGAAGACTCCTGTTACTGTAAGAGTTTATATTATTGATGCCTTTGATTTGGAGCAAAAAGACAGATTTTCTGCATCAGACCCATATCTTAGGGTGTCATTAGGAAAAGAAGAATATAATCTAAAAGATGAGTATCAAAGTGATATTTCCAATCCAAAATTCTATAAATTTTTCTCCTTTGAAACCACCTTACCAGGCGCTTCTTTATTAAAAATCCAAGTATGGGACCACAACGACGTCTTCAGTGATGAAAAAATTGGCGAAACCCATATAGACTTAGAAGACCGATTTTTCTCAAGCAAATGGAAAAGACTTCCAGAGAAGCCTATAGAAACCCGCAGACTTTACCACAAGTCAAGCAGAAGGCCTCAAGGATCTGTAAGATTATGGGTTGACGTAATAGCCGGTAAATCCCAGCCGCCAATATTCGAAATTCAGCCTCGTCCTCCAGCTGAATTTGAAGCTCGACTTATTGTCTGGGAATGTGAAGATATCGAAAACATGGACTTTGAAGGTGTCAGTGATCTGTATGTAAGAGCATGGATTAAACAAGGCAAAGAAAAAGAAACTGACACCCATTATAGAGCTCAAAGCGGAAGAGGCTGCTGGAATTGGAGAATGAAATTCCCATTAACTGTATCCCAAGAAGAAACCAATTATAGGCTGACCTTACAAATTTGGGACAGAGATATGCTATCCAGAAACGATTTTATTGCATCCTCATCATTTGAATTCGAAGATCTAGCAAGAGAAGCTTGGGAAGCAGGAAAAAGGACGAAAAAATATGGAGAAGCTGACACAGGAGTGATGGCTTCATTAAGTAAAAAACAGTCTGAATGCTTTTGGATCAATTTATCAAAGGTCGACAAAAAAGGGAACGTGTCTGAGTCAGGAAAAATCAAAATCAGCTTTGAACTGGTGCCAAAAGATGCAGCCTTAAACAACCCAGTCGGAGAAGGCAGATCAGACCCTAACGTCGACCCCTTTTTGCCTGAGCCTACAGGCAGATTTAAATGGTCTTGGAATCCTTTATCCTTAATCTCCCAAATGTGTGGACCTGAGTTTAAGGCCAAAATCTGCTTATCCATCTGCTTAATCCTCTGCTGTATGATGATAATTTTCTGCATCCCAATGATTTTCTCCAACATTGTTACCTCTGAACTAACTTAATTAGTCTTAATTTCCTTATTAAAATATCTTACTTATGATGCTGTTGATAATAAGAAATTAATACCTTGGATTAAAAGCGGGGCTAGTGCTGGGTAGGGAGTCTTACATGTCACTTGCACAGAAGAAACTGGGTTTGAGACTCGGATTTCACAGAGAACCACCTGGTCTTTTGAATTTTTGGTAGAAAAGTATGAAACTTGGCCAGTTTCTGTAGATTTTCCAGCGACGAAAAAGATGTGGTTTGCTTCAAGTCTGTCTTGGATTAGCTGGTAGGTTGAATAAGAAGGGTCAATGCCTTGCAAAGTATGGGTAAATTCAGAAGGATCTGACACTCCGGTCCATGTTTGCTTGAATTCTTCTTTGGATAAGAGCCCGCTTTCGCTGAGTAGAACTGTATACATGCAAGGGACTTGGAAATAGTAGATATCTAATGAGCATTTTATGGCAATTTGGACTATAATTGGGACTCCTGGAGGATTTGAATCAGGAGCACCTGTCGTCACTATAGAAATCTTGGTATTTTTTGAGGCTCCAGGATGCAGATCTGGCAGCGCTAATGCTTCTCCCATGGCTAATCCGAAGTGATTTACGTTAAATTGCATTGCCCAGTCACTCAAAAGTGCTTGTGAAGAATTCGTAAACCTACAATCTAGCAGGATTTCTCCATTGATCCTTTGGAATGCCATATCAATAGAAAGCCCCATATTCCCATTCACCCCTGGTGTCTGGGCATTGAGTACATTTTGTAGCGGAATTCTGGCAAACCTTTTGCTAGGCTCAGCATCAATTCCTAATAAATCGCCACTATAGGTTGCTACAACTTCTCCTATTTTTTGTCCTGAAGAGTCATATTCAAGGACTTCTTCTTCATATTCTTGCTTTTCAATTTGCCTTTCTCTTTTTTTATTTGTAATTGCTTCTGCTGGTTTTCTATAAATAGTAGATAATCTTCCTAAGTCTTCTATAAGTCTGTCCAGTAATGTGGCATCTAAAGCTAAAGTATCATCAGAAATAGTAGGCTTTTCCCCAAAAATGATATCTTTGGCAGCTTCTGGGTCTGAAGAAAGCAGCCTCCAATATATATAAGCCCTGTCTCTTAAGTCAGGGTTTGAGGCAGATTCAGTTGACTGTTTTAGTAAATCAGTTATAAGCCCTTCACTTTCGTCAGGCTTTTTGAGGAAAAGTTTTACAGTCGCAGTTAGAAGCTGCAGCTGGACTTGTGGAGGCTCGTCCATATATGTTTCAATGAAATGGGCAATCTGTGCTGTGGCGTCATCAATTCTGTCTGAATATTCCCCTAAAATCCATATCATTGAAGCTTTTGCTTCAGGGTCGTCCAGGTTTTCTAAATTTTCAAATAAATTTTTAATGATCATTTCATAGCGATTTGGGTATTTTCTAAAAATGTCTCTAATCACAATGACAGCTTCTTGGACCACAAAGTTGACTTTCAAGCTAATTAAATCTAGCAGACACGAAATGCAGCGGTCTACAGCTCTTTCTAGCTTAATCGCACATCTTCCTATAGCTCTGACGCTTTTTCTTACAAATTCTACGTCAACTTCAGTTGCGTACTCTTTCAGCTCATATAATACCTGATCTATGTTTTTTAAATCTGACAGCTGCACCATAATTTCTAGCTTTTCAAGCTTTACATATATAGGGTCATTATACTTACAGAAAAACACTCTTATATCTCTATCCAAAATATTCCCACGTTTCTGGACTACTAAATTTATGCATTTTAAGGCTACATATTGCATCTCGTTTTCTGCCCCTAAAAGTGATACCAAAATAGGCCCAAGTTTTCTGCAGAGGCTTCTGATAAGTTCAGAATTTGTTACGAAATCCATATATTTCATTAGCACTTTTACAGTAGAAATTACAACTGCAGCATTAGAATGGGCAAGCCTTGGAGCGACTCTTTCAATGATACTTTCAGCTTCTGGGATGTCTATAGGGGTATATGTCACCAAATAATCTAAAATTGAAACCTGACCCCATTCTGTACATTCTGGGAGTGCTGCAAGAATTCTGCTTATTGAATTAGAGTTTAGCCTTATTGCTGGTTTTCCTTTCATATCAGTGATTTCTAATAAAGCCGCAACAGTGTTGGCTACGACCATAGCATTTCCATCACTAAGCAGACCGTCAAGAATTTGAAGAAAATCATCTTCTACGAGATAAGGGGAAATGTCATAGAGTTTAGCGACACATATGGCAGCTGTTTTTCTGACATAAGGGTCGTCGTCACCTAAAGCATCTTTAAGAGGCTCACATAGATATTCAGTGATTTTTTCGACTCTAATACAGCCCATAGTTCTGACTGCGAGGGCTCTGATTAAAGGGTTGCTTGGATTTCTTGCGTCTTTTCTGAAGGAATTTACTGCGAGAATTGCAAGATCTGGCTGAGTTTTTGCGTAGTTGATAATGTAGAGATAAACGAGCTTCTTTAAGTCGATGTTGGTAGTTTCCATGGATTTTATAACATGGGGAAATAGAGATGATACATCTTTGCCAACTGTCATTGCTGCGATCACTTTTTTAACTGCTTCTTTTTTCCTGTCAGGCTTGTTGGAGTTCAGTTCTTCTTGAAGCTCAGCGATTTCCCCTCTTCTTGTGCTGGCGAAATAGGCCATAATTGATTATTTGGAATTCATATGTGATTGATGTTTAGAGTATATAACAAGGAGTGGTAACTTGGAAGAGGATTTTTCGAATTTATTATAATTAAGGAGTTAGAATTAATATAAATTATGATAATATTTTTAGGTTTTTCAATGCTTTTATTTATCTAAATTAATTGAAGTTTCAAAATGCTGATTTTAGTAAGTTTTTATATTTAATATATTCTAAATTATTATCACTGTGCTGATAAAATGATATTTTTTGAGCAAGAAGCTCTAAAATTTAAATTAGCTAACTGTCGCTGTTAAAATGATAATTTGGATGAGTAAGGTAAATTAATCATTTAATTTTGCTAATTTGAATTATAAACTGTGTTTATATCGGTAATAATATAATTTGGCAGTTTCTAATAATTTTATAAATTGTTGACATTAAAAATATTCTTATATTTAATAATTTATATTTTTGAGTTTTCATTTAGCTTTTAATAAAAAACCCAATTAAATCACATATTATTCGGCCAGTAAAAATATTCTCCACCAGAAAATCTGACATAAATGTCAACTCTCACTCACTACAAAATCATCAGGCCGCTAGGAAGTGGATCATTTGCAAAAGTAGTGCGTAATTTTCAATTAGTCGCTGAGCACAATATAACTAAACAGAAAGTCGCTATTAAAATAATCAGGCGCAGTAAAGTTATGGATGAGAACAGTCTTCGAAAAATTGAAAGAGAAATTAAAATCCTTCAAGGCTTCCATCACCCTCATATAATACGACTGTAATTTCTAATTAGTTATGAATTCATAGAAACTGAACGCGAAATACTACTCGTTATGGAATATGTTCCAGGAGGCGAACTCTACAGCTTAATTGAAAGAAATGGCCGAATCCCCGAAAAACAAGCCAGAGAATATTTCCAGCAAGTAATATCAGCTTTGTCATACTGCCATGAGCGTAAAGTCGTTCATAGAGATATTAAGCCAGAAAATATCCTAATTGACGATCAATCTTTTTTAAAACTCGGAGATTTTGGACTATCAAATTTTATAAAAGACGGAATTTTCCTCAAAACTTCCTGTGGATCACCTAATTATGCATCCCCAGAAATCATATCTGGAGAACAATACTGTGGCCCACAAGTCGATGTTTGGAGCGTTGGGGTGTTATTATACACTTTGTTAGCTGCATATTTGCCTTTTGACGAAAACAATATTCCAGCACTTTTTGCAAAAATTAAAGGTAAAAAATAAGTAGCTGGGAGATTTAATATCCCGCATTATTTTTCTGTAGGAGCAAGAGATTTAATTAGAAGGATGCTGAACACGGATCCAGTATCAAGAATTACGATAAGGCAGATAATGGAACACCCATGATATAAAGCAAATATTCCATTGCATTTGAAATATACTGAAGCTATTGTAGACCATGACGGAATTGTAGACTGTTTAGGAGCTTTGCAAGCGAATAGAAGCAGAAAAGAAATTTTTGAAGAAATCTTCAATAAATGCTTAGAGTACCCAGAATTCCAAGGACTTAAAAAAGAGGAGCTCAAACAGCAGATTTTAGCAAAAAGGCAAGACCCTTTTACAGTCACTTATCATATTCTTTTAGATTTTACTTTAAAAGTCAAAAGAAATCTTCTTAACCAAAGCGAAATCAATGTGGAGCCAATTTTTCAGAAAAAAGTTGGCATTTTTATGATCCCAGATGACGAAACTATAGTGAGCTCTGATTGTACATCATCCACAGAGTCAGAAAAAAGCAGCCACCCAATGCCTCATAACTGGGTTTTTGGCTTTCGATGTGCAATTTCTGCGATAAAATTGGTAATTCACCTTTTTGAGTCTTTGAGATCGTTGAATATGGAATGGAAATTTTTATCTGAATTCGAGATTAGGGTAAGATCGGTAGGGTTTGAGGATCAAAAGGCAGGTGAAGATGCACCAAGAAATGTTGGAAAAGGAGTAAAATTTGATATAAAAATATACAAGGTAAATGATATTTAGTTCAATGAAAGCTTTATATTGGATATTAAGAAGGTAGATGGGATGGAAATGGTGTATCTTGATACGTGTGCATCGCTTTATAAAAAATTGAACGGAAGTGTGCCGATCGTGCGAAAGAGATCAATAGATATATATTAATATGTACTAAACCATGCTTATTATAGTTAATAAGCTTTAAAAATCAATTTCATATCAAAATATCCTTAATTTTGAGTTATTACCTTGATAAATTTTATGCATAACTTATAATGAAAGCGAGGATAATAATAAAGAAAACTCACAAGTATTAAGGCACTTTAAATAATTTTACTCATAATTTTAATCGCTAAGTATGTTGGCATATACAAGTGGTTAATTGGAAAATTCTAGAAACACTAATATAATCACATTTTTTATTTTTAATATGTCATCGATTCTCAAGTTTTAAGTTAAATAAATATGAAAATTTGTGTGTGTTCGTTACTTTTTCAAGCCATTTTTGAAGAAACGGATATTTAGTATGATAAAGCGTGTTCTTTTACTCCCAGGACAAGGTATCCAATTTGTTGGTATGGTTGAGCAGTTCGAGCAATATCCATGGTGTAGTAAAATCCTAGCCCACGTAGATGAAGCTCTAGGTCTTCCAGTATTTTCTAATTAGCTATCAAAACTGATGAAAGAAGGCCCCGAATCTGATTTAAACTTAACCGAGTTCGCCCAGCCAGCAATCATGGTTTCATCAATCCTCCATTGAAACTACTTAAAACAAGTACACGGCGCCAAACCCACTGACTTTTCTTATGCATTAGGCCATTCCCTAGGTGAATATTCCGCTTGTGTCATAAGCGGAGCTTTAACAATTGAGCAAGGTGTAAAAATTGCTTATATACGAGGAAAAGCTATGCAAGATTCAGTCGAAGGTCTTGCAATCAGAATGACTGCAGTTGCAGCATCAGAAGAAACTGTAAGAAATACATTAAATCAAATAAAAATTGATGGAATATGTGAAATCGCTGGAGTTAACCATGATAAACAAGTAGTTCTGAGTGGGACACGTGAAAGCGTAGATACCGTCGCTGATTATTTATTAGAAAAATATGAAATTCCTGTGAAATCTTTAAATGTGTCAGCCCCATTTCACTGTAGATTAATGAAACCAGCTGCCGATAGAGTAAAAGAAGAGCTTGATAAGATGGATGTAAAACCTTCAGAAATTCCAGTTATTTCTAATACATCTTCTAAAGGATACACTGAGCCGAGTGAAATTAAGCAAAGCTTGGTAGATAATATTACGAATCCTGCGATGTTTTTGAAAGGAATGGAATTTGTGCTGTCAAATGGGTCGAATTTGTTTACGGAAGTGGGTGCAAAAAGAGTGCTTTCGAATATTGTGACCAAAATTATGAAGGATAGAAATTTGGGAGGGCTGGCTCTTGATAATAAATAATTTATAGTAAAATGATATGAATATTAGTGAGATCGGCATTTTTATAAAGAAAAAGGTTTATTTGTGTTTTTTATATTTTAGAAAAATAATAAATTATGAAATTAGCATCTTATTAAGGAATTTGATAAATATAATAAGCTCTCTTTTGTTAAAAACAATTAGAAACAGTTAAAATGGTAATTTTCCTTGCTCCAACCAGAAGATTATTTTGAAAATTTTTATTCCTAATTGCATCATATCTTGGAACTTCTCAAAGTATCGACACAATAATTCTTAATCAAGCCATTTCTAAATCCCAAACTGCTGATTGGCAATATTTTCAGGTTCAAGGCTTATCTTCCTCCTCTTCATACCTCTCAATCAAAGCAATATTTACAAATGAACTAAATGCAGTCCTTATGACCAAAAGTGGAACCACTCCTACAAATTCAGGGAAAGATTTTGATTGTGACCAAATTGATCGAGACAACTGATATTTAGCTTCAAAATCCCACAATGTAATTCTATACCCTGATGAATATGACGAAAATTCATTATTTATTGGTATCTATTCTCCCAATGCAACCTGCTCTTATACACTCTCAGTAATTGAATCTAAAACTGTTATCTGTATTAATGGATGTACAGATCAAGATCATGGAACATGCGAAGAAGGACTATGCGTTTGCCAAGGAAATTATATAGGAAATGATTGCAGCATAGACGCAATTCAATTAGTTGAATCTCAACCGAGTTATTTGAGTTTAACACAAAATCAAATTAAATATGCAGCTTTTCTTCATCAAGATAATGACGTGAAGTTCGAGTTTATTTCTTATGGGGCTTCTATTACAATGTACATTAAAAATAAATCAGATAATTATCACACAGTTTTGCCGACGGTTTATGAATGAAAAAGCAAGGAAAGTGGATATGATTTAAAATATTCCGTGAGTTCTGGGTCTTATTGATATTTTGAAATTATTAATGATAATGATCATGCTACGAGTGTCAAGATTTCTATTACTAAAACCTCAGGAGGTGGAAGTGATAAGATGGTTATTTTTTGAATTTTAATTGGGCTTTCTGCAGCTTTTATTATAGGATGGGTTATTTTTGCTATATATAAACATAGTAGATCAGCTACAAATGACCCAAGAGTTTATTACCAAGAATGAGCAATAGATAAACAGTTTATTAAAGAAAATTTCCCAAAAAAGCTTTACAAAGTTAAAGACTCCAACCTAGAAACCATAACCTGTCCTATCTGCCTCGACAACTTTACTCCCAAGGACTATGTAAGAGAGCTTTCCTGTGACCACATTTACCACAAAAATTGTATTGACTTGTGATTTCGAGACAAAACCTACTGCTGCCTGTGCAAGAAAGATTTCAAGAACCCAGAAAACACAATGATAACCAGCCAATTCGACAATTCGGTCAGCATCAACACTTCTATGAACTTCAACTGGGGTAATGATGCAGCAAGTCTTTCACGGTCTGGAGTACTTCAAACTGTAGAAGAGCAAGAGGTTGTGTCAGTATCTAACAGAAGAGAATAGTGTATTTATTAATTTAAATTAAAATATTCTACAGAATTAAAAATATTTATAGAAGATTATTTTTTTCCAATATTGATTATGAATTTAAAATTTTTTTCTAGGGTGTTAGAAAGGATACCCCTTGTTGGCAATACATAAAAGTTTTAATTTATTGCCTTAGATCTTTTACCTCTTTGTATGTCATCTGGACAATTTATAAATGAAGGAAATTCCAGGAAAGTAGGATATTTCAGTGTGCTCCAATAATCACTGGAATTCAAGATTTAGAGAATATTTGGGATATATCATTAAATCATTAAAAACTAAGTTTTTGAAATGATATCATCCTGCAAAGGCAGTCTGAGTTAATATTGGAAAAATGGACTAGATAAGATCTATAATATTTTTAGGATTTAATTATAAAAGGGCTTTATGGAAAATTCCTTCAACGTGCGCCAAGATATTCCTGGAATTGAATATCTTGAGAAAAATTGAGAGAGAAACAGTCAAATTCTATCAGCTTATATAAATAGTTGAAGGGAATCTACAATAAGAGATTTTTTAAGATTAGTTGATGTAAAAAAGTTAGCTAGCAGCATAAAGCCTCAGGAAAGAAAAGAAGAAGAAAAAAAGGAAGAAGAAGAGAAAGAAGAAAATAACGATCATTGAATGCTTATTATAGATAATAAAGATCAACATATGATTTTAGGCAAGAAATTTGTAATTGGAAAAACTAATTCACAAGGGAAGCCAGACCTTTGATTTCCTTATTTTAATGATAACCAAATTGAGTTTACTGCAGAAAATGATCACCTCTTTATCCAAGAAGCTCCATCAATACAGTTAATTTCTTACAAAATTATAGAAGAATCGCTGCTATTCCCTGGACTTGTTTTAAAAGCAGGGAACTGTATTTTGGAAATCCTAGAGGTAAATGGCTCAAACTCATTAGTAGTAACTTTTGGTCTCATGGATTCCGATAGGACACGATATGTGGTCGAAAGTAAAAGAGTCACTCTGGGAAGGGCAAAAGACGACTTCATTTATAACCCTGATTTGACATTGACGAGAAAACAAGCAGAAATTTTATGTGTAAATGGAATATGGATAATCAAGGCTCTTGATAACAAAAAATTGTATCGATATTTTCACACAACCTATACAATTGAAAAAATGACTAAATCATTAAAAACTGAAGTTTTTGAAAATGATCTCATATTGCTAGGGCAGTCTGAGTTGAGGGTGGAAAGAATGGACTAGAGTTAGAAATATAAAATTTTTTAAAATATATTTTAGGAATTAATATAAAGGGTTTTATGAAAAATTATTATACTTTGGCTCTGCTTATTTTTATTTGGATAGGATTTTTAGCCATTGCGCCTAGTTTTGATAATAAAAGAACTATAGCTACGCCTTACCAACTAAAGCACAGCTGAATGAGTAATAATACAAACACAGTCCCTGAAATTTTGGATTTCCCTGAACCAATTTTACTTGACAGTACTTCAGATCTTGAATATTTAAGAGACAGGCTAGCTTGTCTACCTACAAATTGAGGATACTCAAAAAAGGATGGTGACACAATTTTCCCATACAAAAAATACCCAAAATGTCCTCAAATTAATTCGAAAAAAGCAAATATTAGTTTAGATTACAATAACAATTTAATGAAATTAGAGTGCTTGAATGGTGCTAAAGGACGTTATGTCTCAGGAAATAAACCTGGATTTAAGCTTGTAAATCGAGTTGGAAATGAATGAGAAGTCCACAGCTATCCAGGCCACCCTGTAAAGCTTAATTCTGAAGAATTCATTTTAGCTTCATGCGACACCTTTGGAAAATTTGATATTCCCATTATGAGGCCTCGATATAATAAAACTCTTCATACACTTGCAAAAGAGAACACAAAAGCTCATAAAGGGATTTTAAAAAAGCCTATCACAATTGTTCATATAGCTTGTGATAGTTTATCACGCCGACATTTCATAAGAAAACTCCCTACAACAGTGGCATACTTAAACAGCCTAAATGAAAATTCTACACATAAGGTTTTTGATTTTAAAATACATAATATTCAAGACCATGCAAGTATAGAAAATCAAGTTTATGTGTATTCAGGGATTAACTATCTGGAAAGAATGAAACAAAAAAATCCTTATCCTCCTGATTTATGAAATTTATTAAGAGTTTATGGGTTTATATCATTAATGGCCATGGACAGCTGTAATGAACAATTCGCTCCAGTTCTTGGAAGAGATGTACCAGTTGACTACACAATAAACGAATTTTACTGCGCAGCTGTCAAATATGCAGATTTCGCTGATCTAAAAGACGATATCAATCAACAAAGATGTATTGGCCAAAAAATGGCCCATGACTACATATTAGATTACGCTTGGGAACTGCTTGAAATTTATCCAGATACCAACAAATGGATTAACATGCACTTAGATGCAGGCCACGAGTCTACAGGTCTCCACGCAATTACTTTAGACGAAGAATTAACGGCATTTTTAAAGAAAATTCTCTCAAGAGATGAAGAAGTTGCCATTATTTTAGAAGGAGACCATGGCATGAGATATGGTGAATGATGAAGCACAGAAGAAGCTGCAGTCGAATGAAGGCTTCCTGCTTTCTTTTTTATTGCGTCAGACAGCTTGCTTTCAAAAGTTCCTAACTCAATAGACAATTTAGTCCACAACACACATAGATTGACTACAAAAATCCATCAAAGATACCTTACTCTACATTTAGCAGAGTTAGCGACTGGTGTCGACTTTGGGGCTTCTACAAATTTAATGACTGCTTTTACCCCAGATAATACAACTTGTAATGAATTCCAAATTGATGCATGGTTATGCAGTTGCCGATCTTTTGAATATATGAAAGATATTGTAAAAAATG
Organism: Blepharisma japonicum; assembly: GCA_949751835.1. Lineage (NCBI taxonomy): Eukaryota > Ciliophora > Heterotrichea > Heterotrichida > Blepharismidae > Blepharisma > Blepharisma japonicum. The sequence continues at coordinate 79,224 of CATKHK010000127.1, read as the reverse complement.
AAAAAGATTATAAAGAAGTCATGAAATTGGTAGATGAAATGCTAATTGAGACGATTTATTTTTTAAATATGCAGCTACATATGACATTTAGGCTTAAGAAAGTATGCAAGCAGTTGGCTTTAAAAGAAATTTTGGAGGTTTGGGGTGTACCAATTGATAAGACACAGGAAATGATTAAAGTGCATATTCTTGTGGAAGGAGGAGCCAAATTTGAAATTTTGTGACTGATTAAGTCGAGAAAAAGAGCACTGAGACCAGGGTCGTTTAGAACAGATCAGATTTTTTATAGGAATAGGAAAAGAGGGTCGCAACTACTGTTTGTTAATAGGCTAGATAAGTATGAAGGACCTTGCGAAGATTTAGCATCTTCACTGCATGTGCCTGCGAAATATTGCATGTGTAATGAAGAATTGTTGGAGAATGCGGATTTTTTAATTAAACAATAAATATTTAAAATTAATTAGAGAGTTTTAAAATTATTAGAGAATATAATTTCTTTATTATTAGTTGATATAAATAATAGATTTATTAATTTTTACTAGTGTAAATAGCGTATCTTAAAGTATCCTATAATAAATATGGATGCGAGAGTGCTAGACGATCTACAAAGCAAGAGCCAAAAATACAGCAGCTTTGATGAACAGAAATGCGTTAAAATGGTATGTTTAGTCATTATATGCTTTTATTCAATTATTTTCATATATAATTACTCCTCGTATTACTTCCATTCAATACTTGAATATAGATTTATATAAGAAAATAGTAGCTTGATCTGTATCTAAGAAAGAGAATTAGGTGAGGATCTAAAAGGACAGCTGAGGATAGGGTGCCAGAATGAATCTATATTATGGCCAGAGAGAGGATCACAGTTGGTGCTTGTAAATAGGATAGATAAAATAATGAACCTTGTGAAAATATAGTATGTTGTATAAATCTTTGAAATATTGTAGGGATAATGAATAATTATTGTTGAATACAGCGATTTCAATTAAATAATGAATATTATAAAGTTAATTCAATATATTGTGTAATTAGCTTATTGATGAAGATAAATTAAAAAAAGCCAAGGATAATAAAATAATGATCCAATTGCAACTTATATTTTTCTTGATTTAAATATTTATACTCATTCTTAAGTTAATTTTGCTATTTACATCCATTTTTAGCTACCCTAAGTATTGATTTCAAATAATTGGCAGCCTGATTTTAAGCTATTATCTTCTGATATGATCATCCCAGACATATCTATATTAATTTTATTGGTTTCTTCATCAACTTGATTTTGACTCTTAACGTATGAGTATCTAACTGACTTTGCTATACCAGCTATCTCAGGCCCAAATGAAGACATCTGGAACCTGAATAAATTATAAATATCTTGACCTTTCTCTACTACTAGAAGAGAAGGAAGATAAATTGCTTGATAAACAGCACCCACAATCCCAAGAATCGTCCATCCTACAACAAGTAAAGTTAGTGACGCTATTGCATTTATTTTTGCTAATGCACAAGAAATCCAAAGCAAAAGACTTCAGCCTAAAAATATTATATATCATAATGAAGCTCTATCATAATTAAATGGCCTTTTAATTACTGAGATAATAATATATATCAACAATAGTCCAATACTAAGTCATAAAAAAATGGTTTCTGAGGCAGGGATAACTATAGTTTTTAAAATAATCAGAATAATTTGCATAATGCTCTTTAATGTAATATTTAAAGGCTGCTCTTGGAAATGAAATGGGAGATCTGATTTTCAGGTATACCTAAAATATAGAGCTAAAGGAATATATAAACAAATTGCTAATGAAGATATAATAACATAATCTATATGCTCTCCTTGCCAGCAAAATGTTGAGCAATGCTGATTATGAAAACTCTCCTTAAAATCATCGCCAATGCTACTTGTGCATTGAAATGTTTGAAATAAATACAAACTTATAGGCAAAAATAAGGTATCTCCTCAAATGGTAAAAAATATAAGCAAAATTCATTTACAGCAGAAATTATAAAATTTTCTGTTTTTTGCTCTATTTTCGATTTTTTAAAAATTATCAAAATAAATCATAATAAAGAAATCGCTTCAAAAAATTCAACTTGGTTCCAAAACGTTAGCTTATTATTTTTATTTCAGCCTGTTATAGCAAAGCTTGCAAGCTTAGTAATATTATTTCACAGAGGAAAAAAATTTGTGAAATCTGGCCCAATTTGCATATATTGTAAGCATTCAATTATTATAAGTAAATATGAAAGAGAATCAAGAAAGTTTTCTTTTTGAATATCAATAAGCTTTGGGTGCTGTAAATCGAGTATAAAATGACGAAATTTTGCTACAAAAAATAAACCGACAAGTATCAGCGAGACTTCAATAATAATTAATATAAAATACCCATATAAAAATGACTGAATTTGGATGCTTCTGAATGGACATTCCTGGTCATCACCTATTATATCGCTAGGGATTCCTCCATTAGTTTCTCATGATACTGACTCTTTCATTTTAAGCACAATAAGTTCGCTTGGGTCATAAATTCCACAAAGATTCATAGTCCAAGTATCATTTATTTGTATCAAATTATAAATTGCTAAATTTATCACAAATCTATCAATTCCCTCTTGGCTTATTCTAACTGACCCAGAGCATCCTGCAAATTTAACATTCCTGAGTCCTTTAGAGATTGTAGAGCTATTAACATTTTCTCCTCTATCCAGCAATGTGTCTATCGTATAAATCCCAAGATATGCAGCATCATAAAATAAGCACATATAATCATGCACATGCTTATATTGAGACAAAAACATATTCCTTATATCTATTCCCAATTGATTCTGAAAAGCTAAAAAACTTACATATATAAGCCTACTCATAATTTCTTTCCTTTTCTTATATGAATTACTGCCAATTTCTTTTTCAATTAAATCCGAGGTACTTATCATTCCATCCCCAACAACCAAATAAATATCGCCTTCTCTCATCCCTAAATCATAAAACATCTCAATCACATAAAAAATATCTGGTTGCTGCATTTCTAATACTACATATCTTGTTTTAATATCAATAATATCTTGGATTATCTTTTTACTTTTGCCGGTATATCCTATCGGTACTGCTCTATTTTTATTTAATATTTTAATTCCATATAAATCAGTTTGGTTTTCAAATTGTGAATTAAAATCTTCTCCTCATAAGGAAGCTGTATATAGTAAAGAGCATTTAGAAATTCCGAAAATACTTAAAAGAAGCGCTGTTGCAGAAGCTGCGTATGAGTTTGAGTAAGAAACTCTAGCATATTGAGGATAATAATCTTTATTGCTTAAGGTTGTTGAAGTTTCTACACCTAATATTGGGGTTGTAATATTTAAGGCGTGGAAAACTTGAATCGTTGATAGAGTGATCAATGATTCTATAGAGGAAATATGAAAATATCCTAATAAACTAGTATTGTTTTTTAAGCAAGTGTAGAAGGAAATATAATCAGAATAACTGCAATTTATAGCATTGTTTACCACAATATCAAAATTTTGTAGTAATTTTTTTTCTTTTTTAATCTGAGATATTGCTGATATAGCTCCTAATTGATTCATTGTGTTAAAATTGTAATTATTGTCGTTTTCTCCATTTATACTTATTGCAATTTTTATTTTTTCATTATTTGGCATACTATATGTACCACCAGGAAACATAGCAGGTGTACTAATTTTAAGGCCATTACTATTTATTACTCCTATTGCTGTTAAATTCCCTGCAGCTTGAATATTTCAGATTGTAAATCCCAACTGTTCAGAAGATAATTGTTGTTGTGCAAGCTTATTCAGCGTATATGGTGAATAAGATCCTTGGATGCTGTTGTTTATGATTATTTGATAGCCTAGCATTGAGCCCCAATATACTATGCTATTATAATAGTCAAATAATCCTGTGCTATGAAATCATTTTCCTTCCAGCAAAATCGATCCTTTTAAATAAGCACTCCAAGCAGCTTCTTGTATATAAAGAAAAGTATAGCCATTTTTATCCATATCTGCTTCAACTAACGCTTTTTGAATAAGTTTTGATATCCCGCTGTTTGTCATGAAGAAAAATCATTTTACTCCCAAAGGCTTAATTTCTTTGGAAATTAATCAAAAAATATATTTATAGGGAGCTGAAGAAATAATTATGTATTGGGCCACAATTTCAATTCCAAAATCATTTTGAAAATCCATCTCGCTAAAATCACTAGTAATAATCGCGATCGCTTTATGAATATTATAAGCTCTAGCAATAGACAGTGCAGCAATTTTATACGTATTTAATGAATAATCCGAATAATAAGCATATGGCAAAGGTTTTTCTGGTGAATAACTCATAGTGAATTGAAGAAAACCATAGGTCAAAGAATAATCGCTTATTAAAGCACTCATGCTCAAAGATCCAGTCGCATCAAAAACGAACATCCATTCTGAGTTTCCAAAAATTTTTTCAAAATCTGAAAAATAATTGACTTCAAATAGTGTAAACTGGAATGGTATTTTTAAATTGCATGGAGGGTTTTTGGTTGATAGACATTTAGATATGCTTATAAAGTATTATCCCTTTAGTAAATTTCATAGGAATCCTATAAATGAATCGTCGTTGTACGTGGGATATTAATTTCACATATGAAATCACCATATTTCACAAGCTTATATTTAAAAAAAAATTGCTTATGGAGGACAATTCCATGTGTGAAAATTCTACACAATTTGCGCAATGAACTATACTGAATTAGAGAAGGAGAGGTATAGTTGCTGTATATTATAGGAATAACACCGAATTGGCCTCAGGTAAAAGTAAGTAACATTAAGAGAAGAATCACCATTGCCAAAAATAATAAGTTTTAACAAGAGATAAATATAATATATATGCAAGATAATTATGATAAAAATAGCTGTTTTTGCATTTTCTTTTTTATGAGCAATTTTGTACAACAAAAAATTAAATATATAAAAATTTTAAGCTGCTTTATGCCTTATTTAAATATTATAACCTTGATATTTATAGAACAGTTTCTTTCCTAATTTCATTATTTTTACTTTTTATATTAAAATTTTTTTGTTTTTGTTGGTTTTCATTATAAATATAGACATTTCATGAACTTAGGAATGCTTGGGAGAGCAAGATTTCGTCAAAGTGCCCCAGCTTTTGATAAAATCTTCGATAAAGAAGGCCTCACTCTTGAAGCAGTAATGGATTATGGTGATGACGCTGCAGCTGAGCTTAGGTTATCAAATAAAAAGTTTCTGGATTTCCTTGATAACGCAAAACTGGAAGTTCTGATAAATTATCTTATTGCTGAGCCTCCTGAATATCTCGAGCCTAAACTCCGATTTAAATACCCTTTTGTGGCTTGTGAGTTTTTAGCTTGCAGCTCTCCAGAAATCAACAACAGAATAGTTAAAGGAAATGTGCTCTTAGAGAAGCTTTATAGTTATTTAAATAGCCAAGAGTGCCTTAATATCACTTCGTTAGGCTATTTGAGTAAAGTTATGCAGTCTTTATTGTCAACTTCAGCTTATGAGGTTCTGAGGTTCTTACATGATGAAAACCATGTAGATTTGATAATTAGGCATTTTTACAGCAAAAGCATGGCAGATCTTATAGGAAGACTTTTATTGTGTGAGGAATATGGAAATCCTGAATTTCAAGACGCGCTTTTCGATTTAATTGAAAAGGTTGCCTTTTGCATTTCTTCTGAAAATCCAATAGAAACTGTTTATAATGCAAGTAGCTTGCTTATTGAAATCGTATCAAAAAAAGCACAAATAAAAAACTGGGGATATATTTTTGGGTATTTATTAGATGATTTGTGCATTGAACATATTTTTAAGCAAGTTTTTGAAGGAAATTCAATAGTGAAAAAAGAAGCGTCAAAGCTTTTGTGCTGCTTATTTAATAATTTGGATATGCCTGACCCTGAGAATAGTGATGATGATAATAAAATTATTGATGAAGAGGATCAAAAAATTATATCTGAAATGGTTCAATATATGGCACAAGTTGAAAACATACTAAAAAATGACGAAGGAACCATCATAACTTCATTTAATGAAGAAATCCCAATTTTAGGTGAAGGGAAAATCAGAATGATTGAAATTTTGGCTTCAGCCATCAAAATTCCTTCTCAAAGATTTAACAATCTTCTTGCCGACTCTCAAATTCTCAAAATTTCTACAGTAATTATCAATTAGGATTTAATGTTCCAAAACTATTGGAATTCATTTCTCCACAATGCTTATTATAAGCTCATCAGCTCTATTTTTGAAAGTAAATCCGATGCCTTAAAACTCTCAGTAATTTATATTCAGCTATTATCACAAGCCGAGCTTCCACAGAGACTCTATGAACTAATGCAATCTCAGATTATTCCAAACCAAAAAATTGATATCAGAAAAGGACATTTAGGCTATGCCACAAAAATAGGAAATTTAATAATCGAAAATTCGTCATATCCAACAATTGACAATTTATTAGGGCAATCAAATGAGTGAAAAATGTTTGTAAGCAGCTTTTTAATTCCACAAAATAGGCTCGATTGTATTGAGTTAGGAGGACGACCGGCTGGAGCGAGGTCGAGGCTGGGAAGTGAGCAAGATTATGATTTGCCAAAAAGCACTATTCAGCAGCAGCAAGAAGAGGAAAAGAAAGAAGAGGAAAGCAAGGAAAATGCTGAAATTTGTGAGCCTGAAGTGAATAACAAAGTTGAAGAAATACAGAAAATAGGAGAGGATGAATATAGTGAATACAATTATTGGAAACCTCCAGTTAAGATTGATGAGCTTGAAGATCTTTAATTGAATAATAAATCGTGGGCATGAATAATTAAATAGATATGCTTAGCAAGTATTTTGTATGTTTTATTTTAAAGATTAAGTTTAATCTATGTAGAGATAAAATATATATATATATCAATATTTTAGAGCTGAAAAGATAGATAATGACGGATTATTATGCATAATTTTTATTAGGATTCTGTATTAAGTTTATCTGACACTATTTCAATTGGTCTTTGGACAATCCATCCAGCTTCTCTTAGCACAGTTTTTTCAAGTTTCTCCACTCCAAATATAATCCTTGAGCTTAATCCTTTTTCTAAAGGTTTCATTAAATAATCATGATTTACCCTAATTAAATCATCTCTTGTAACTTCCAATATTTTTTCTCTCATATTTTGTCTCATCTCATTGGTAACATCTAAATAAAATTTACTGTTAATAAACATTGCTAATCCTTTCTGATATGCTGGTAGTGGCTTGTCAACTTTTGCAAAAGTTGCTAGTTTAGCTTCATCTATTTTGTTATCGCTATATAAATAATACCCAAATTCTCCGTTCGAATAAGCTTGTATAGATTTTTCAAAGGCATTATAAACTTTTAAATTATTAGGGTCTCGGTGAGAAAATAGCGTAATTGTCCCATTGCTTGGATTAACTCTGCAGCCGGCGTCATATGCTCCACCTTTTTCTCTCAACTCATGATTAAGAATATTTAGTGTCATTAATTCAGATAAAACAAGCAAAGCTGGATAGTCTTTATTTAACAGAGATGTTCCCATATAAGTTTCCACTACATTATTAACCTGAATAGGGACTGTAAAATAAATTTGATATAAAAATGGCTCAAACTTTTCCAATGTAATTTTTTCAATTTTTTCATTAAATTTCGGATATTCAATACCCAAAGCATTTGTTAACAAATCAAGTCTTTCAATAATTTCTGCAGACTGCGATAAATCTGAGCTATGTATTAATATCGACATTCTTCCTTTTTGCATAAGGAAGCTGTGTATTTGTTTTAGCCTAAAAATCACATCATCAATAACCATTTTTGTAGATAAAGAATTTTGAATTTGGCTTGCAAGATTGCAGTCATGGTTCAAAGTCTGCAATTTTTCATAAGAATTTGCTGCAGAAGTAATAGAAGAAGCCGACAAACTTATAGCATAAGCCAGCCCATCCCTATTTAGACCATCAGCTCTTTTTTTGGTGCTTTTTTGGATTTCTGATGTCAGTCTTTCGTATTCATTGAAATTTGGCTGGATTAGAAAATCAGATAAAATGTCAAATGCATTGTGAATATCACGATCTAGGCTTCCAATTTCTAATAAAAGCTGCTCTGTATGACTGTCAATTGTGTTTAAATCGCATGAGATAAATGGATCTAGATTCAGACCTGAAATTGTGTAGAGATCTTTCATTTTTTCAAAGGTTTCATAAGGATATTTTGATGTCCCAAGCTTGCTCACAAGCTCTGTGTAGATAGGAAATAGGCCTCGGAGGTCGAATGGGAGGTCTATTATGTCAAATTTTATCCTTATATATGTGATTCCATTAGTGGGCTGCAATATGAATTTCAATGGAATTCCATTGATTTCAAGCTCTTTTGCGTACTCAATTTTTTCTACCTCAATACCGACATCAGCAGGTAGTAGTATTGGCAAAGAATTTAATGCTTGAATTTCTGTATTTTCAGTATTTACCTTTTCTAATGAGCTTTCATCAATTTCTTCTTTATTTTCTTCTTTTACTATTTCTAATTTTTCTATATTATTTTTTTCCTCATCAAGCCAATTTTTCATCAATTTCGGATCAGGATGTGCAGTCAAAATTAACTTATGTTGATTATTTCACAGCTGTTCTCTTATCAAATTTTGAAAAACCGGAACTCCTTGTGCTAGCTCTTCCCTTAACCTATTTATATATTTATTTATATATAAAGGTGGCAAAGGGTCTTCTCCATGCAGTGCATAAGGAATCATTGAAGATATCAGCAAAAGTCCATAATTTGGTTTAATTTCTTTATTTCTGATTTCAATCTGATGAAGGGTGGACTCAATCATATTTAAATCAAATTCTTCATTCATGCAGGCTTGTAAAGTTTTTAATATGGCGTTTTCTACCTTTCTACTATCAGCATCATTCATCCCTGTTACTCCAAAAGTAAAAGTGGCTTCTCTTGTAGTTGTGTCATAGCCGCTACCAGCTATATAATTTCTTCCTAATCCGCTTTCTAGTAGTGATTTATAAAATGGAGTGTCTGGCCCTTCTAATAGTAATGAGCTTAAAATTCCCATACAAAAAGTTAAGTAGGGGTCTTTTGAAATTTCATTACAGAGAAAGGTCATAGAAAATTGGCATGGGCGGTTTGAGTCAATTGGTTTTCAGCCCATAGGGATTCTTGCAGTCATTTCTAAAGGATGTTGTCTTCGAGGTGTTAATTTGATTTCTGAGTCAATTTCTTGTTTGGTGAACTTATTTAATGCATGCTCTTCAAGCTCATTCATGTGTTTCTGTATATCTAAATCACCATAAAAGAAAAAAGTTGCATTAGAAGGATGGTAAAATTTCTTATGGAAATCAATTAATTCATCATGTTTCATAGTAGGAATCGCTAAAAAGTCTCCTCCGCTATTATGCTGATAAGAAGTTCCTTCAAATAAAAATCTATTTATAAAATGCAATAAAAAATTATCCGGGTCATTTGCAGCAGTTTTCATTTCTCCATACAAGTTTCCTTGATATTGAATTTTCTCTTGACTTGCATCAATTCTCCAAATTTCTTTTTTAAAATCGCTTTCTTTTAATAGAGGGAAAAAAGCAGAATCCAAATAAAGATTTAATAAATTGCTAAAATCTTTTGTATTTTGAGTACTAAAAGGGAACATTGTAAAATCTGAGCCAGTTCAAGAATTCATATAAGAATTCAATGATCGGCTACTCATTTTTGAGAAAGGGTCTTTTATAGGATAATTTTGAGATCCACATAAGCAAAGACGTTCTAAAGAATGAGGAAGACCTTTGTCATTTTCAGATTTTGTGCGAAAAAGAAGCCCAAATGCTTTTAAAGGGTCTGGAGATTTTAAGTGAATTAGTTTTGAACCAAGAGAAGTATGTGTGTAGATGTTTGAGGCTATTTTAAAGTCAGGGTGCTCTGCAAAGCGTGTAAGCTGCCATGAAAAATGACGCTTTGCTTTAAGCATTTATTATTAAAATGAGAGGCAAATTTTCAGCTTTCAAAAATTATTTTTTAAAAAATTAATTAATAGAGTATTAAGCTACCAAAATATTTGTTTATAATAAATTCATAATTAAATACTAGCTTACAATGAAAAATCTTTTTATTTACCCTCAGTAATCTTAATTTATTTACAATTTTTTGTATTTTCCATATAAAATGGATAACAAAACAACTATACAAAATGTTGTATTAGATAAATCTTTAAACAGCCCTGTACGTAAACCAATCAGACTCCTCAACCTGCACGAAGAACGTAAAAGGGTAAAATCTTTAAAAAGAGGCGATTTTATTTCAAAAATTAATGACTTGACAAGCTATTTAGAAAATGACCGCAGCATGAATGATTCTAGAAGTTATATGAGGCATAATACTACTATGATAGAACCATTAGCAATACGAAAACTTTCTATACTAGAAGAGCATAAAAGAGAGCTTAGCGTTGATAATAGTAAATATTTATGTGATATAGCAGCCGCAGCAAAACAAGCTTTACTTCCTAACAATCCACCCCAGAACCCTCCAAAAGTAAATAAAGCCAAAATAAACGATTCTGAAGAAAAATCAGCAAAACTGCCTGATGAAAAACCTGAGCCAAGTCAAAACAAAAGTTTGCATTCCACTTTAAAAGAGCTAAAAACGACTACAAACAATAAAACGAAAAAAACAATAAAAATTGATGTATCTTCAGTAAATAATAATACAAGTCTTCTAAAATCCCCTAAAACTTCCCCATTAAAAGTAGCAACACCTAGAAAATCAAGTCCAACCAAGCCGTCAACACCTTATGGAAGAAACAGCTCACAAAAGCAGCTAAATATGAAATTTTCTCAAGAAGCTATAAAAGTAGTGCCACAAAATAGAAATAGCTCTCCTATTGATATTCAGGCCACAAAAGCGAAATATAAAATAAGCTTAGAAGATGCTAAATTAGACGATATTGATGCCATTTTAACAAATAAAAAGCCAGACTCTAGTAAAAACAAAAAATTAACAAAGGATCAGGAAAGCAACCTGATAAGTCGGCTTCAAAGATCGTCTTCAACTACTTTGAGATTTTTAAAATAATACATTATGTAATATTTTATTGGTAATTGTCACTTTAAGTTTTGGATTATTTGTAATTATAGTGATGAAGGAAAATAATTTTCATAGATATAACTATTAAAAAAATCCTAAAATAACCCTAAAATATGCATAATAGCCAATTAAAATAGGCTTACATTTGTCCATTTAAATTTATTAACAATTCATAGAAAGTTCTAGAAACAAGCTTAAATACCATCAGATCTGGCTGCTCAGATCTTAAAAATGAATTGGACTGGATTACTTAATTGGTCACTCAGCTATTCTGACGGAACAAGACCTTCAGAAGTCAAGCCAATGGACGAAGAAACAAAGAAATGGCTTAAGGAAGCACTGGAATCCTTTTGCGTAGACGAAACTGCAGTTCTTAAAAAAGCTGCTGACTGTTTATCAACAGCTGAAGAAGGAAATGATGAAGAAAGAGAGCTAAAAGAAGCGATTTTGTGTGATTTATTAGGAGTCATCGAAAATTTAGAAGCAGCCAGAAACCTAGTGAAAGTCGGAGGAATCCCGCATTTGGTAAGGTGTATGGCTGGGTCAAGATATATATCAGTTAGGAAACTCTGTGCATCAGTATTCTCAAGTGCTGTCCAGAACAACCCTGCAGTCCAAGAAGCTGCTATGGATGCTCAAGCTTTAGATGCTTTATTAGAGCTTGTCCAAGTAGAAAGCGACCAAGGACTCCGAGAACAATACTTTTCTTGTTTAAGTGCTTTAGTAAGAGGCGAATACACGTTGGCAAGGCAAAAATTCATCGAAAAAGACGGTCTACTCCTCGCACAAAGAGTCATCAGAGGTACAGAATCAATGAAAATCACCAAAAAAACAGTCTTGCTATTATCAGATATATTTCACCAATGCAAATTAAATAAAGAAACAGAAACAATCAACTTAGCTAACCATCTAGGTTTAGGCCAAGATATTTCAGCACTTATGGATCGAAATGATGATGAGCTTACAGAAATGGCTGCATGGGCAGTAAATAATCTTATAGAAGCTAATGAAGACACACATTAATTATTTTGAATATAACTATATTTATTATAATTTTTAGACATAATAGATGAGCTTTAGTTCAATACAAAGTCGGTCTACTACACCTACTCGTTCAAACCAGTCAACAAATATGTTCCTTCACTTAGCAGTCCTTGATTATATAAATGCGTCAAAATCCAAAAATATATTAACTGTTTCTGTAAATGACAAGCTAAAACAGCATAGAACTAAACTAAAAGAAATCCCAACGTTTTGCAATGTAAAAAGGTCAATCAATTTTGGAAGATATCATAATAATCAGGAAACTTCTAGCATATGAGAAGTCAGTCCTCATACCCGAGGAAACTCTGAAAGTCCAAAAGATAGGCTAAAAGAATGCAGAAGACATTTCACAAAAATCCCAAAATTAGAAGAAAGAGATTTTAGTTTTAGACATAAATCAGCTATGCATATAAACCCTAAAGCTTTTCATCGAAGATCAACAGATTTTTCCACATTTAATAACGCTTCTATTAAGCTACACGGAAAAGGTCCCTTCAATTCCCCGCTAAGAAATCATAAATAGACTAAACAAAAATTTTTCCATTATTTTATTATTTCTTATTTGACAAAATTTTGTCTTTTATCATAAGATATCCGATTAAATGGAAAAAGGATTTATCCAGTCTGAAAATTATGAGTATACTAAAAATTATAAAGCTCAATAATCTTTTAGGATAGAACTGCTGGACTAATTCATGTCCTAGCAAAAAGAACCCATATGGTCCTAAAATATGCTCCTATGGGTTAACTCTACATGTATCATGAATGTCTCCAACCGTCAAGACTCTTTCAATCATTAGTTGGAGGGGCACAGGTTCGAGCTCCACTGCAAAAAAGCCCAAAAGACTTTTTCTCTATAAGAACCCAAATTCCTATTAGAGCTGAAAGTTCTAAGCAGTGGGAAATACCATCATGGTCCTTATCAACAATTTCACATTTAATTATTTCAAATATTTACAATGAAACTAATAATTACAAATCCCATTCTTCTGACACCCCTTTCATCAGTCTAATCGGGCTTTCTTGCTCTATACTTGAATTTTTCCTTGCTCTTCTCATTTCTCTATTAAATATTCCATCATTCATACTGCCTATCCTGACCTTGTTATACATATTCCCTTCTACATATTCTTCTTTTAGCTCTAATAAGTCTCTAAATGGGTGAAGCTTTATATTTTCTTCTTCTGCTTCTTCATCTATAGTGATTTCTCCATTCACAAATTCTGACCCTTCCATTCTGTCTTTTAGCATATCAATTACTCTGTTTTTTAGGTTTAGGTCGACGACTTTATTTATTTTTTGTTGATTTTCTGCATTATTGATCCTTAATAGCTCGTCCTCTGGCTGAAAATTGCTGCGAGTGTTTGGATCTTTTGGGCATTCATAGCTGAAATGTCCAGGAGTTTTACAGCTCTAATTAGGGATTACAGCACAAAAAGCGATTTTTTGGTTGTTTTCTTCTTCTGACTCGCAGTCTTCGTCTTCTTTTGAAATGTGTTTCGAAGCTATACAGCCTGGAGCGTCTTTTCCTATTTTTCCGCAGCATCAATAAGTATCATCTATTGGCTTACTTTTATGAACTCTGCAAGATCAATTATAATTATAAATTTCTATAAATGGCTTCATACAATTAATGCAAAATCTTTCCTCATACTGTGCATTATTTGACTCTTTTTTATATTGCTTCATTTTTTTCCTGACCCTTTTCAGCTCTTCATTTAAGTCATTAAATTTTTTATCAATTTCTATATGGTCAATTTTAGCTTTATCGCGTTCTTCTTTTAATGAATTTATTTCTTTTTGGTACCTTTCAGATCTTTCTTTAAAAGCTTTTGCGATTTTTTCTTTTTGTGTATCTGTAATATTTTTTGAATAAATTAAATCGCCTATATTGGCGACTAGCTCATTGTTTTCTTTGACCATGATTTGTAAAGACTTGTTATTTGTATACTCAAATTCAGCAAGATCTTTTAACTGTGAAATCAGCATTAAAAATTCATTTTCAAGCTTAGATTCTTTGAAGTTTATATTGAAAATATTGATAATAGCTTCATAAAGCCCTTTAAGCCTTTCTCCAATAATCCCACTTTCCATAACAATTAAAGCGTTTCCATGTTCAAGCTGAATTGCCACATTTCTTAATTTATCGTTTCATGCTTTTTCGTCATGTAGCTCTTTTTCTACTAGTCCTAGTTTTCTTTCTGATTCTTCATACATAGCTTTATATTTATTGACCTGATTAGATAAAAGCATTACAGTTTGGTCTAAATTTGAGGTTTCTTTTATTACTCTGGAATGATGGAATAGTATGCTTTGATTGTTGATTTCTGAGTTTAAAAAATCTTCTTTTACCTTGGAGTATTCACTTTCTATCTTTATTTTTTCTTGTTCTGCATCTTTTAGCTTTGATTCGACTGTTGATAAATTTATTTTCATTTGTTTAAGTTCATAGCTTAGCTGCTCTGTAAGCTTAAAATCACCATAAACAGTCCCAGAAAGCTTTTCTAGTGGTTTTTTCTTTAATTTGTCAAGTTTTAAATGATATTGTTCCTTTCGATCATGATTTTGTTTATTTTTTAAATCAGTTTCAAACATAGGCAAAAGATAGTCTTTTACTACTTTTGACGCTAATTCTGGAGTAATTTTTTGACATGCACTAATAGACCTCTTTTTGCGAAGCAAACTGAGATTTTTATGAATAATAGGAGATATTACATTTTTCTGTTTTCTTGTAGACGCAGATGTAGCTTTTCTGCTGCTATCAAATGTATTGAAAAGATTTCCTTTGAAGTCTGATAGAAGGACTGCATCTGCATCAGTAGAATAATTTGGCCTATTTGAGCGAATTTTGAAAGGGCTTTCTGTGTGACTTTGTGTAAGCATTTTTAATAAAAACACTCTTTTATAATTTAAAACTATTTGTATATTAATATAATATTGCCTAATAAACTAATTTTGAATTTATAAAAAATATTTAATTAGTTTCAAATTTAATAAAATTAATATGATGATAAACCTTAAACTCTTGTTTATTAAAATTAATTCATATTTATTAGGCAAAGTCTATAAATTCCAGAATATTCATTATCACTTAACTTAACAACGCCGACCTACTGTTTAAATATAAATTTCTAATCGTTTACATCCTACATTCATTTAACTCCATTATTAATTATGCTATTCACTTACAAACCTCGTCACTCCCGTGCGAATTCTCAACCCTCTTCAGATCTAAAATCTCAGGTTGTGTCAAGATCCAAGCCTGCTTCTATTTTATTGAAAAATCAAGTAAAAAGCGAATTGCCTTCTACCTTCAGCTCCAAACGATCAATAAAAACAGCTCAATCTATGCAAGGCCAAGAGCCCTTCTTTTCTTTGTCAACTGATCCTTCATTTCTTGAAAAAACTGGTGAATTCCCGAATAAAGACCTTTGCCAACAAAGTTTTGACTCTGGCCAATCAAGGAAAAAATTTCCACAAGACTTCAGAGTTTTGCACTCACGAACTCCGGATTTAAATAATCGTAATTCAAGTCACCAAAAAATGTTTGAATCAAGAAAAGAAAAAAAAAGAAAATATTCAAGCAGTGCTGACTATGAAGCCAAAAATAAAGATTATGCTCACCTCAACAAGCTTTTCAATAAGCTTATAGAAGAGCAGCAAGAGCTAAAAAAGAAATTGCAGAGTCACGAAGACTTGATACAGAAATTCAATATTGATAATTTCTCAAGAAACTCTGACGTTGAAAATATGGACAGGGTTCATAATAAATATCCTGTTATAGCTAAAAGCTATAATGAAAATTCATATTTTGATGGAAACAGCATTGATGAGGGCGGAAATAAAAAGGTAGATTTAATTACGTTTAGGCTAGGAGAAAGCTGGACAGAACAGAAAAAGAAGCAAAGATTTCCGAGAGACGTTTTCTCAAGCAGAAAAAAATTCAGGTGTCAGATTAACTAATAACTCGAAGTAAATTTCTATTAATTCAGTAATTAAAAAGTAATATTCGTAATATGTATAGCTTTATCAATCAGCTGTAGCATATCTTCTTCGCTTGGTAGATATTTGAAGACTAATTCTTCTATTTTTGTATCAATATCACTTTGTTGGGAAAATCTCGAGAATTGTTTTAGCACTTTTTGCATTTTTTTCTTTTCTATAAATTTCCTGATTTCTACTCTGAAGCTTCTTTTACGATCACGAAAATACTCTGTTAGCACATGGTTTCTAGCAATTGCAGGAATTTTAACATATTTAGCCGACTCATCTTTTTTCTTTTTCCCTTTAGTAGGTTTTGCTTTGTTTAATTCTAGAATTTTTTTCTCTAGTTCTTGATTTCATAATGACATTAACTCTTCCCATCTTTTCTTATTTTTTTCATTATACTCCCGTCATACTTTTTGAACATTAAATATGCTGACTGTAAATGCAGAAAAATGATGAGGCAAAGTGTGGTTTCTTGCGCTTTCGTGTATACATTTAGATATCTGGCGCCTGTAGCTGCGGCGCTCAATTGGTTTTGCGTGGCGAAAATAAAAATTAAGACAATCCTTAGCTCGTAATAAAACAAACTCGGAAATAGTTTTATTTTGGTTTCGAGTTTTGAAGAAAAGTTGGAATTTTCTTGCTGCAATACTGTTTTTAAAAGTTTCAAGTTTTTCTCTTCTTCTTGCTTGCCATTTTTCTCGAATCGAAACAAAAGCTAAAGCTATATTTATCACAATAAACCATTCTTTCTGCTCGTTTTGTAGCAAAACTAGCCGCTCTTTTCTTAGTCTTTCTTGTTTTTCTTCTTCAGCCCTGAGCAGTTTTTTATTTACCACATTAATCGCCCTTTGTTGTTTTTCTTTAAGCCATAAATTATGTTTTATTTTAGCTGATTTTCTTCTCAGCTCAAGATTTTTCAGAGAAATAACCCTTTCTTTCATCTTTTTAGGCGAATTTATTGGCAAAATATTCATATTCATCTTCAAAAAGTCTTTATTATTTGAATTTTTAAGCTGCTCAGATTTTCTTTTTGCTATTGTATCATCAACTTTCTTAAAAAGCTCATATTGCAGCATTTCATTTTTCCTCAAATTTTCCAGCTCAATTGAAGTTTCTTGCCTTTCAGTTTTTCTTTTTTTATTTAAATCAATTTTTAGTCTCCCAAAATATACTGATATAACAAATGTAGAGTCCTCTAAAGCTTGGATGCCAAAATGAACATAGTCGTTTTTGAATTTCAAGCCAGGGTCTGCTACTTCGAAAGAATCAGTTTTAAAGACTTCGTCGTGCAAGCTTTCGCTTGGCTCAGGGTTGTGTCTTGATATATAAGTAAGCAATTTTCCTTTGCTTTTTTTAAAATGGACTCTCATAGGACATCTTTTGCCTTTGGTATATACTTTTAAGTAGCTAAATGAAGACTGCTCGGACATGATTTCTATTGGTTCGCCTTCTTTAATAGTCGCTCCTCGGTGTCCGAGGTATTTATTAGACACGATCATTTCGATTTTATTTAAAATTCTATTGAAGTCTTTTTCTGCAGGAAATTGTTGAGTGTTGCTGAAAATATTAGGAAATGAGACCCTTTCTCTATTGGTAAGTAGTGTTCTTGAGCTGTTTATAACTCTTTCGTTTTCTAGTAATGTTAACCCACTTAGTGAAGAAGTATTTGGCCGTTCAGGAAAATTTACAGAAATTTGGTACTGAGAGTCATCAATTGATTTGGCACTTTGTTGAGTATCTACATAGGTTGATAATGGGGAGTTAAAAGTTTCTCAAGTACTTGTGAAGGGCAAGAACATTTTTTCATTTGATAACGCTTCAACTGCACTTTGGAATCCTGTGGTTATTGGTCTGTTGGTAGAAAATGACTTTGAAGATCCATAAAGAGTTTTTTGTATTGATGAAGTAAAAGGCCTTTGATAAAGATCGGAATATTTATTCATTATATAGGCTGCTATAAAACGAAATTTGCATGTTGGACTATATGC
Source organism: Blepharisma japonicum (assembly GCA_949751835.1). Classification (NCBI taxonomy): domain Eukaryota; phylum Ciliophora; class Heterotrichea; order Heterotrichida; family Blepharismidae; genus Blepharisma; species Blepharisma japonicum. The sequence goes on along the minus strand of CATKHK010000127.1, from coordinate 61,086 downwards.
TTAAAAAAATTGGAGGATAATGAAGCGAGAAATTTTAATAAATTTAGCAATAATATTCTCTAATTTGAGTTTATCAAAAATTATCTAAATAAATATTTTATAATTCTTTAAATTTATTTTAACTAAATTTGTATTTTGCCAGATTATTGATTTTTAATCAAATTAGTCTAATTTTCTTACACTCTATATAATAGCATATAGTTCTTCTAAGAAATTAAGCATTATTTTAAAGAAAATCAATAATAAATATGTTTCTCTCCATACAAAGATCATTTTCTCGTCTCTTTGTAAGAAATATCCCAAAAACAGCTACAGTACAAGAAATCGAAGAATTTGCTAAAAACTTTGGAGAGATTTCCACATTAGAAGTCCCAGTAAGAGATGATAAATCTATACGAGGATTTGCTTATATAACATATAGACATGAAGATGATAACACTAAAGCTGCTGAGCTGATCCAAACCAGATCTTTTAAAGGAACTGATCTTATGGTAACTCTAGTTAAATCTGATATTAGATCTCAAGATTATGCCTTCAATTCAAGACAGCCATTCGCGCCTAGGAAAAATTACGATAAGGATCCTGCCTATAAGCTCCCTAATTTTTATCCTTAGATTAAGCCTTACAATTTGAAATCTCTCTATTAATTTTAAGATGGGATCGTCATTCACAAAAACAATTCTTTGTAATTGTGATAAAAAAGCAAATGATGAAAAAAAGAGCGAAATAAGCCCAGGCAAAGAATGCCAACAGCAAAGTATTGAATCCACGATTAAAGAAGAAATAACAGAATTTGATCATTCTTCTGGAGGTGTTTCTCCAATTGAAAGATATTTTAAAGGATTTTTATTAGATGAAGCTAACGAAAACGACTTTAAAGAGTCAGGTTTTAGCTTTGAATTAGGAGGGAAATTGAATTGAATTGAAAAAGAAATTATTAAAGAAAGATATCAAAGAAAAAATTCTAGAAGAGAACAGAATTATAAAACAATGCCTATTAATAATGAGATCACATTTATAGAAAGAAAAAAATCAAGGTCTCCGACAAATCTTGAACCTATCCATATAGAAATGAGCTTAGCTGAGCTCGCCGACAAAAAAAATGACCAATCTCTTTATAAAACGAGCGATTTTATTGAAATGAGATCACATTTAAGAACACCAAGTCTTATGCATTTTTCTACTTTAGAAACTCCAAGTAGGCATCATCGAAGTTTTTCTAGCAATATAAGCGAAAAGTCTATTAATTTAGTTGAAAGGATACGATCTGAAGCTTCTTCCAGCATAAACTATAACGCATCTTATGATATTTCTCAAATGTAAATGATATATTTTGTTTATTAATCATATTTGTATAATATTTTGTAAATAAGAAAATTTTAAAAAGAAGAATTTAGAATATTTAATCTTTTAGCTGGCTCACGTCTTTCTGATTTTGCTTCAATCATAGCAATTATTTGTTGATTTCCGACTTCTCTTGCATAATCTAATACAGTATGCCTATACCTATCTACAACGTCTACTTTAGCCCCATTATCTAATAAAAATTTCACCATTAGGACTTGTGAATTTTTTGCAGCCTAAATGCTTGTTACGTTCATAAGTGGTGTGATTCTTTCAAATAATGTTCTTCCATTAATATCATGGCCTTTTCTTACTAGTCTTCTTGCTAAATCTAAGTCTCCTTTTATAGCAGCCATTCATAAAGTGTCAAATGCTCCTTTTGTTTTTGGGTGTGATGTGAGCGCTACAGGTGTTTTTCCTTGGGAATTTTTCATTAAATATAACTTGTTATAATCACTGTCCCATCTAATAAGCTCTTCTACAATCTTTGGTTTATTATGAAAACTTGCATAATGTAAAGCTGTTCATTTTCTATCATCAACTTCATAAGGATTTGCACCATTTTCTAACAGTGCTTTTAAGCTATTCAAGGCTCCATATTTAGCAGCTAGCATAAAAGGTGTTGTGTCTTTATGATCTCTTGCATCTTTAATCGCCCCATTTTCAATAAGAGGTTTTATCATATTTGCTTTATTATTTTTTGCTGCTAAATGCAAAGGAGTAAGCTCATATTGAGATAATGCGTTAACATCAGCGCCTTGCTTAATAAGTTGTAATGCGTCTTCAAGTTTTCCTAACATAGCAGCATAGTGAAGGGGTGTATATAAATTCCATTCAACTAAATCAGAATCGCCTTGATTTGTTATGACTGTTGGTAATATTCCACCTTCTATAATGGCTTGGTGCATGCTTCCTAATAAAAATTCATTTTTTGATTTGTTGACATCGTAGCCTGAATTTATTAAATGCTCAAAACCTTTAGCATCCCCAGCAGCTGCCATATCTTCTGGTAATGACAGATATTTCATTACCAGCTTAGTGCTTGCTAACTGCAAAGGTGTTAAAGATTTAGAATCTTCACACTTCTTATCAGCTTTTAGGTCAACTAATTGTTTCACTATTTGATAACACCCTGAAAACGCTGCAATATGCAAAGGAGAGTGCCCATTACGATCTTTTGTATTTATTGCTCCACTAATAACTGCTTTTAAAGCTGCCTTAAATTCTTTATAATAAGTCCTATATTCTTCTTCCCCTATAATGCTTTTTATTTCATCTAAAACATCAACGTATTTTTTCGGGTCAATTTTTTTGGTAGATTTATGAAGCCTTTCTAAATTCTCAAAATGCTCTAAAAATTCATTGAAATTGTCTACTTTATGAGGGGTTAAAAGACTTTCAGCAGCTTTAAAGCACCAGGTGAATTTTGATAAGGCAGCATAATGTAAAGGGTTTCTCCGCTTTGAGTCGACTTGTCCGAGAGTTGAACGATATAATTGGACGACTTTTGAAAAATAGTCTCGGAGTTTTCTTACGAGTTCTTCAGAGTATTCAAGTTTTTTTTCTTTAATTTTGATGTCTGCATCAATGCTAGAAGTAAGAATTCAAGCTGCTGTATTTGTAAGATTTATATTTGTCATGCCAAAGCCAAGCTTCATCATGTTCATATTATCGTAAAGCGATTTTCTTAATCTATGCAATTCATAGTTTAAAATTGTATTTAAAGTCTTGTAATTCCCTTTGTAAGCTAATGCGTGAAAGCAGCTTTGGCCGTTTCTGTCAAATGCATATAGGTTTGAGCCAAGAGAGATTAAATATAAAGAAATAAGTTCAAGATCAACATAGCAAGCATAGTGAAGTAATGTTTTTCCTTCATTATCTTGACGTGAAAGCTGATATGAAAGTTCATTAGGCGCCATTTGCTGAACAGATTGATAAAGAGTTGAGATTTTTCCTTTTGAAATTACTGCGAATAAGTCTTTTGAGGAAGATTTAGGTTTTGTATAAGAAATTGTGATTGTATCAGGAGCTGCCATATGATTTTCAAATAATTTAATAGAGTAATTAATTGAATGCATATTTTTAGAATAAAAATTTATTAGCAAATAAATTCTTAAAATCAGAATTAATTATTTTATGTAGTTATTTAGAGAGTTTTCTCTAATAATATACTCGCATGAAATATAGAAATTTTGAAGATTATAGATAATAAAATGATTAAGGCAATTAAATTTAGATTTTAGGAAAGCTTATAAATTGAAATTTATTTAAATGAAGTTTTATTAAAAGTAAATTTCTTAACTTAATTCTTTATCTCTCAAATTTTATGAAAAAGTGAAGAAAAATGCATGCTTTTTCCCTATCTTTTAAGATAAAGGGTTAAGAGAAATCAAAGACTATGAATAAATTCAAAATTGAATTAATTTAAATTAATTACTAATTGTTATTTTTCTTTACCCTGATATTCTTTAATTTAATTATTTAAGTCTATTTGAAACATTATTTTTTTTTGCTTGATAATACTTAATAGCTGCTTCAAATAAAAATGTGTTTGATGAGAGAAAAATTATTAGTCGTTAAAGAAATATTAGAGTTTAGCAAAAAATGTAAATTAAATTATTAGAAAGTCCCCTTTATAAAAATTAATGGAAATTCCTGCAAGCTTTTCTGTAAAATACTTTGCAAATCCTAGAGACTATGTCTATCAACAAAACTGCTCCATAAAATTCCTCAACGAATTTGAAAGATCAGCTATGAGTGCGGATGCCTCCAAACAGCTCGACAATCTGGATCCCATAATCAAAATGGAATTGTATGTTTTATTCTATGAAATCAAAAGTCCATGTGAAAAACATCTTTGTTCAGAACTTATGCAATCGATAATTAAAAATTGTCAATTAGGTGATAGACAGAGAATAAAGAGAGTGATTCAGATAGAAAAACTTGATAATATATTCAAATCTGTATTGCTAGAAATAAACCATTACGAAAGAATTTTCAGTGCGGGGGTTGATGAGAATGATGCATGCAACAAATGCTGAAGATTATTTATATGGCCTGTAAAGCTTTTATGCTTATATCTCGCTTGAATTAGTGTCAAAGCTATGGACTGCCTCGAATTTTTAGCTCCTTATTTCTCTTGCATAGCTTTTGCTTTGCTTTATTATAACATATCAGAAAAGCAAAGATTAGATGCGATAATCACAATTTTAATTGCCTTAGGAGCTGTTCTTATGAGGGTATTCTCACGCAATTCCAAAATTCTACTAGATTGGTGCCACAATTTATAATTAACACATTATATAATTAAAATTGAAATTAAATTTCTATTTTATAAAATCGACTAAATTTCTTATAAAAGGTGAATGGAAATATCTAAGGATTTTAACTACCCTTTCTTACAGAATAATGCTTTGGTAAAGAGCTCTAGCTATATTTTAACAAAGAAAGATGACGATGAGCAATTGAAACACCATAAAAATGTAATGAGCTTGATTAATCTATACGAGAATCTTGAACTTTTAGAATTTTCTAGTAAAGATCTTCAATTTATTTCTGAAGAGCTATTTGTTCAAGTTTTCTGATCAATTAAAATATATCCTATGTCAGACTATTATCGGGAAGAATTGGAATCTTTACAAAGGCTTCATTTATTTCAAGATGAAGAATTTAAATCTTACTTTGAGTCTTGTATTCAAAAAGCAATATCTGCACGCATCTTTCAAGGTTTTATGGAAGGTGAAGGAATAATTTGTCTAAAATATTACATCGAGCTTATCGTCAAAGTGATTTATTTGAAAAGACCTAAAATTAAAAATAATACAATACATAAATAATTAGACCGAAGAAGCTTTTATCATAAATTATTTTATATTGCATATTTATTTGCTAAAATTACTTAAATTTTTCTTAAGTTATTATGATATGCTAATGAATAAATAATTAATACACAGTAGGGATATGCTTTACAAGATCGCATCCATAGGAATCTTACTAAGACTTATCATGTATCACTGGTTTCCAATTCAACCAATTCCTCACATCTCATCACCTTACACAGACTACAAAAATGCTTTAGAAGGATTATCCTATTTATCTCTTGGCTTATCTCCCTACTATCCCGACTTCCCTGTCCACACTCCTCCTCTTATTCTATGACTTTTCAGTCTAATGCCTTCCCAACACATAATTTTTGGCTTAATTTTATCAGCAGATCTACTGAACTCCATCTATATCTACCTCATCACAAAGGTAATTATTATATAGAGTAAACTTGCATTTTCTATCTATTTATTAAACCCTATCTCGATTATTTCGACCTCATCTATGTCACTTTCTTCTTTTATTCATCTGGCAATTTTAGCTTTTGGGTATTTTACTTTTGAAAGAAGAAGGCTGCGTGCGGTTTTTGCTATAAGTTTTTTAAGCTATTTAGACCCATGTATGCTATCAATATCTAGCTTATGGTATTTTAATCATTTCACAAAGAGAATATACATTTTGGCATTTTTGATGGCTTTTTCTCTATTTGCAGCTAGCTATGTATTATTTGGGGAAACATGGGACTGGCTTTGGTCATGCCAAATAGCACAATTATTGAATTATGATATTAAGCCTAATATAGGAATGGCATGGTATTTAATACTAGAAATGTTCAAACGTTATCAGCTATTATACAGAGTCATATTAGCTATACACCCTTGGCTCTATATTTATCCTCTACACTGTTTACTCCACAAATACAGCAAATACAGCATGTATAAAAACACTTCAAATCTTTATTTTTGCATTCTTTATCTAATTTGTGTAGTCTCACACCCACATCCTACAATGGAAGATTTTATGATTCCATTTATATTGATAAGCACTCATGGAGAACTTATAATGAGAGTTAAATCAGGGTTCTTTACTGTCACAGCTGGGGTAATTGGAGTTATTTTGTCTATTGCAATGTGGGGAATGTGAACTGAAAGAGTAGGTGGAAATGCAAATTTTTTGTTTTTCCAAACGATTTTTACAAATTTAATGATTTATGGATTTTTGTTTGGACTTTTGCATCAAGTTAATGAGGAGATTAAAAAGAAAAAACACCAGATAATATGCAAAATGATTGTTGAAGAAGCAGTTTTATCAATATTAAAATAATTATAGATTTTGCTTATTTTGTGAATTTAAATACTTTTAACTAATAAATAATTCTTTTCTAACCCTCAAAAGCAATAATGTGATACACAACTAATAATAAGGATTCACTTAATGCTCTAAGCCAATTTAGTCAAAATCCTCCATAAAATGATTTAATGCCTTCTTTTCTGAGTATTTTAATAGCGCAATCAAATGAATTTTTAAATTTTTCTGCCTTTCCTGACTGTATCATCATTCTTCTCCTAATAGTATCAAATGGATAAGACGCTAAGCTAGATAATGTAGTAATAATTTGTGCAAAATAAAAGACAGCAATGATATCCTTAGGGTGCACAGTATGTTTATAAGAATGATATAACCCAAAGTAAATTCCTCTATATATAAAAATTTCTGGGAATGCTAATCAAGCTCCTCTATAAAATCCTCTTATTCCATCAACTTTTCATATTTTAATCGCACAATCATACGTACTCGTGTATTCTCTTTCACTTAATGTTCTACCTATATCAACCGCTAGCTTCGTTCTTATACAATCAAATGGATAAGTTACTATTAAATTAGACGTTCCAGAAATTCCTCCTGTAAAAATATTTTTCCCCAAACTGTCATCTCACTGAGGAAATTTTGTCCTCAAAAAACCATTTACACTGAACAATCAAAGGCGCTTTGATATGTCCTCAATAACTCTAGGAGTAATTCCTCTTCAATAAGATAAAAAACCTTGCTCTCTGTATAATCTTATCAGGCAATTAAAAATACCTTTATAAAGATTGTTTGGATATAGCTGAGGAATTCCTCGCTGGAGCTGAAGGAGCAGCTTTATTCTGTCTAAAGGAGCTTCACTTATGTATCTTGATGCTACAGATACGACTGTTGGAATTGTAATTTTGGCTCGAGGGTTATCTGACATTATATTGTCAATAAGATGTCGGAGAATATCAAACTGTAACCGTTGGGAAATTTATATTTTAAAAATTGATTTAATTAAGAGATTTTTCTTTATAAAGCGAAAAAATATACTCATAGGACTTTTTTTGTAATTTTTTAAATGCAGAGTTTTAAAAATAAAAAAATATTGTAAAGCTTAATCTTTATTTTTGTCTTCTTTATAGAAAATTTTATTTTTCTTTTTATATTGATAAGCACTCATGAAGAATTTTTACTGAGATTTAAATAAGGGCTACTTGCAGTTATAGCAGGGGTAATTGGAGTTATTTTGCCTACTGAAATTTGGGGAATGCGACTGAGCCTAGGCAAAATGCAAATTTTTGCTGTTTTATATAATTTATGATTTTTATTTTGTTTCAGCTTTTCATCAAAATTATCATATACCAAGTGGTTTTATGACGTTATTAACAATATTTTTTGGAATATTTAAATAGAAATTTTATTTTTAATCTAAACCATTATTAACGGTACTCTCCAATTAAATCATATCCAACTAATAATAAGGCTCCGCCTATTCCTTTAATGAAATTAAATCAAAATCCCCCATAAAATGATTTAAAGCCTTCTTTTCTAAGTATTTTATAAGCACAATCAAATGAATTTTTAAACTTTTCTTCTTGACGCTGAGCATCAGTGCTAATATTCATTAAATCACGGAATTTTCCTGTCTGCATTATCATTCTTCTTCTAACTGTATCAATTGGATACACTGTTAAACTAGAGAATGTAGTAATAAATTGGGCTATTGCAAAGTTAACAAATAAATCACGAGTGCTGATAGATGAAGTTTTTAAAGTATTATAGAGCCCAAAATACATTCCTCTATATATCAAAATTCCAGGAAATGTTAATCAAATGCCTCTAAAAAATCCTCTAATTCCATCAGTTTTTCATATTTTAATTGCACAATCATTCATGCCTTTATATTCTCTATCATTTAAAGATCTACCAACATCAACTGCTAGCTTCGTTCTTAAGCAGTTAAGCGGATAAGTTATTATTAAGCTAGTCATTCCAGAAAGTGTTCCTGCAAAAATATTTTTTACGAATCCATTGTTATGCTTGGCGATGTTTACCCTAAAATAATCATTTAAACTGAACATTCAAAGGCGCTTAATTATATTTAACAAAATTTCAGGAGTAACTCCTCTTCAATAAGATAAAAAGCCTTGCTCTCTATATACTCTTATAATGCAATCAAAAATTCCTTCATATCTATTGTTTGGATATAATTGAGGAATGCCAGGTTGTAGCTGAAGAAGTAGCTTTATTCTTTCAAAAGGAGCATCTATTAGGCACTTTGTTAGGGATTGTATAGTTGCAGTAATTGCAAAAGTAGAAAGAGACTTATCTGTCATTTTATTTTAGATAATACATATCAGATATGATCAATCTGCAACTGTATTAGAAAATTAATGTTTTAATAAAGGCAGAGGAAAATTGGTTTTATTATTCATGAAATAAAAATAAAAACTCTGACTATATGCATTTTATCACTAGCTTATTAGAGGTAATAATAGCTAATATTATAGAATCTTCAAATCAGACTTAATGTGTATTATGTTTCTTAACTCCAAATAATGTTTGGTTAATCGAATCATAAAATACCAAAATTAATGCTCCTCCAGCACTTCTAATTAAGTTTGCTAAAGCTCCTTTAAAAAATGCTTTACTCCCACCTTCATTAGCATAAATCTTTTTAAAGCAATCCAATGTGCTTTCATAGATAATATCTTTCCTTCCTGCTTGCATCATTAATCTTCTTCTCACAGTGTCCAATGGGTATACAAAAAGTCCAGCAAATATAGTTACTGATTGAGCCAATGCAAATTTAATTAAAACATCGAAACGCCCTTTTGGGATAGAATCTTTATAAGTATCATACAACCCAAAATATAGACCTCTATAAATAAAAAATATGGGAATAGAAATTAATGTTCCTTTATAAAGCCCAAGAACTCCGTCATGCTTTATAATCTTTAATGCACAGTCTGTTAAGCTTTTGAATTCTCTTTCCTCTGGGATTTTCCCTACATCTACAGCTAGTCTTGTGCGGATAAAGTCTAGCGGGTATCCTACAAGTAATGAAGCAGTCCCTGCAAAGCCTCCAGATAGTATATTAGCAATCATGAACTTCCTAAAATTTTCTTTTTTGCTATATTTGTTGAAATGCTTATTCAAAAAGTCTTTAATTGCAAAATTAAATGCTTGGGTCGGAAAATATCTCAGGACATTTGCAAGATTTCCACGTCAAAATGATAAAAATCCTTGTTCATGGTAAACCCTTTTAAAACAATCTGTAATTCCTTTATAGTGTTTATTTGGGTCCATTTGAGTACTTGCATGCTGTAACTGCAATAATAGCTTAACTCTTTCTAATGGTGCTACAGCAGTTTTCCCAATACTAGCGCTTATGCTTCCGACTAAAAAATCTGAGAGAAATGACCCAGACATTTATAGTATTCTGCACTTACAATTTTATCAATAAATTTTATGGGTATTTTAAATTTAAGATGCTTTATTATAAGGTAAAACTATTTACAGTGTATAAGCAACCTATATTATTAGTGATAATCTAAAAGCATTAGAGTTTTAATATTTATAGGATTAATTTTTGCAAATGAGTTGCAAAAATATCCAATAATTAAATTCCTTTTATTTTAAGACTGAATTCAATTATAGATTATCCTTAAAAAGGTGGAGATAAAATCAGATTTCATCCGCCTTAGAAAAAGTTACAAGTTTTAAGATCATTAATCCATAATTAATGAATTTAGGTCTAAACAGCTTAGGACAAACTTTTTCACCTACAAATAGAACATTAAGGCAGATTTTTAAAGAAACCAAGCTACCTAAAATCAAACCTTCTGACAAAAATTGAAAAGAAATTTATCATATAAGTTTCGCTAATTCCGTAACAAAACTACTTCAAAAAACTCCTGAACCAAGACGGACACAAAATATGACTGTAAAATCATTTCGAGCTATTAAAGGGCTCAGCTCAAATGCCTATGACAATAATGATATTTTTCGAGATTCCCCTATAAATTTGAAAATCAAAGGAAGCCAACTATGCAACTCGACCAACTCAATTTTATCTAAAAAATTTTTAATTCGTAAGAAAATTCATAACGCATTGGTGCAGAGAGAAAGAAGAAGCCCTTTATTAACACCGATGAAGTCTACTTCTAAGTCTAGGACATCGATGCAAAAAGAGACTCTTTTTTCTATGGTATCATCACCAAAGGAAACTAAATTCATAAATATTGAGTCTTTTTCAGCTAATAAATACAATGAGAAAGGAAATATTGAAGTAATACGTTAATTTTTTGTGATTATTTTATTTAATTCGAGATTATAATCTAATTATATTTTATTAGATGAACTCAAATACTTAAAACGTTTCCTTTATGAGTTTATAAGTATTAAGCAATATTTGTCTATACTTTCAAGATTTCCTGCAAATAATTTAAAATATTAAATAAAATAATTGATAAATTTCTATGACATCTTACAGTATCATATCCTATTGCAATCTTTTTAAGTCTAAAATTTCAACTCTATATTGTGGAATAAATATGAAAAAATTTAAAGAGGATATTAGCTGCTTACTATAAAAATGAATTGAGCTCTCAATTTAATTTATTAAAATAATTATGTTTAATTATCAATTATAGATTGATTTTTATCTATTTATACAGAAAGAAGAGTGCTATATTTAGTTAATAAATGTGTCTAAATATTGGATATTAGAAACTTAATAATTAAAATTTCTAGCATTTCCAAGCCTCTATTATAATAAAAATTTTTTATAAACTTCAGTTTAACTTGGGCTAAAATTTATTCTTTTTTTACCATTTTAAATAATCATCTCACGTAAATAGCCATTTTATGATTTTTAACTATAAATAAAGTGATATTATTACCATTATTTATTACTGGCTGAAATGCAATTTCCTTAGTCTTATGAATCACTCTTGATATTATTATAAGCTTAAATAGTTATTTTGTCGCAACTTAAATTTAATTAATTATCAGTAATTTCGTTATCTATACAATAATTTTAATAAAGTATATAACTTGGCAAGCAATCGAATTCTTGAGAAACTGAAATAGGAGGGAGCTTAACATCAATATCCTTAAAACTTTGATCTAAAACTTCCATCTTCTCATCCAAAATCCTAGGATTTTTTACTAAAAAATCTGATAATTTTATATAAGGTCCTTCGGTTTCACTATCTTCTTGTGATCCAGTTGAAAAAGTTTTAATTGCTGCATGAATTCTTTTATGAGCTGATAACTGGCTTCCTTGCCTAAAGCTAACACCACACCCTGGCTCCTTACAACAATAAGGCTTTTCGCCCGAATGGGTAAAGGTGTGCTCTCTTAAATTTTGTTTCGACGAAAGAAGTTTGAAGCAATACTTGCATTGGTATTTCTTGTCTTCACTATGAAAAGCTTCGAAATGACGTTTGAGGTTGAATTTATTTGTATAAGTTCTAGGACAGCCGATTGCGGAACATTTAAAAATCATGTCTTTCATATTTGAGGTTTATAATCTAAACGACTTCACTGATCTATGAAAAATGGACACTAAATATGGCTAAAAGAAGAACGAGAAAGGCCTAAATTATAATCGTAAATATAAGAGAAGGGAGTTAAGAAAAATAATGGACGCAGCCTAAACGATTTTTTTTAAGAATTTGAGTTTATAGCGATAAATATCCTAAATAAGTTTTTGGATACAAGGCAATTAGTAGTAGGAAAGAACAATCATTATATAAAGAGATAAATATAATTGAATATGAGAAATTAAGGGGTTTCTCTAAGAGCTTTAGAAAAATAAACCTTAACTTTAAGAATTATAAATGTAAAAATAATATAAAAATTGATTAATCATTACTTCATTAACTAATTTCAAAATATTGACATACATAAGTTGGACTATCAGTATTAGCTTGTATATTTTTGAGAATTACTAAATCACCTTTCATTTAGGCCATAAAAAAATACTTTGTATATATAAAAAAGTGCTTTTACTGACTCTGAATGTTAAGCAGTTACTGGGCATTTTCTTTTAAAATAAAAGTTTTATTAAGCTGAATAAAATTTTGCTTAGACTTTAGGTTAAATTAGCAAACACATTTTTCGTATATAGTCAATACAAAAGAGAAATAGGAGATCTTAATTATAAAGATTGTAACAGAATAACCATATTAATCAAAAAGTAATAAATCCATTAATTTCACTTTACCTTTTTATACATAATTCCATTAGATTTTTTTACTTAATAACTTCTAACTGTTGTGAATCAAGAACACTCTTTAGCTCATTTTGGCAATTTTTCATATCAATTTTTATGTCCTATAGACAGCTGAAATTCTAAAGACCACACAAAAATGTGCTAGAGATATTATATAAAATTAATTATTATTCATATAATAAAGATATTTAAAAATTCCATAAATCAGCACCTATGATATTATTAGTTAATAGATAATTCAGAATATTATATTGAAGAAGCCTACTAACGCAAAACTAATCATTTCTTCAAATAATAATGGGCTGTTGTCAAAGATTGCCAGTTGAGCCTGACGAGATTAAGCAAGACCAATCAAAAGACACCAGTTTTGATAAAGCAGCACCACCTCCAAAACCATTTATTTCAGATTCTCTGCATTCAGCTCGACCTTCTGATATTTCGTTAAAAATTCATCGTAAACAATTTGTTCATCATCGAGATGCAAAACTAAGTGATTTTTATCAGATTTTAGATATTATTGGTGATGGAGGCTCTTCAATAGTCTATAAAGCAGTCTGCTCAGAAACTGGGCTTCATAGAGCAATAAAAGTATTCAGAAAAAGAGGAAATGATTACAGTTTAAAAGACTCTGCAGTCGACGAAATGAGAATTTTGCGAAATCTAGATCACCCAAATATTATAAAAATTATTGAATTAATTGAGAATGACCAAACAATCAATATAGTCACTGAGCTTTGCACAGGAGGAGAATTATTTGAAAGAATTGTACAAAACCGAAATTTTTCAGAAAATGCGGCAGCTAATTGAATATATCAAATTTTATCAGGACTTATTGCTTGTCATGGAGAAGGAATTGTTCATAGAGATATTAAACCTGAAAATATTTTATTTCAAGATAAAAGTGATACTTCTATATTAAAAATTATTGATTTCGGAATCGCAACAAAAATCCAGCCTGAAGAAAACGTGAAACAATTTGTAGGGAGCTCTTATTATGTAGCTCCAGAAGTTATAGAAGGAAATTATGACACAAAATGCGATATATGAAGCTGCGGAGTAATTTTATATATCATGCTCAGCGGATATCCACCTTTTAATGGGACAAGTGAAGCTGCGATTTTTACAAAAATAAAGAGAGGGGTTTTTACTTTTTCTGGTGCAGAATGAGCTCATATTTCAAAAGAAGCGAAAAATATTATAAAAAGAATGCTTACAAGCAATCCTACAAAGAGGCCAACTGCTAAAGAGCTTATAAATGATCCATGAATACGTGATAGGACGAAAAATATTATTGATGATAATATTATACAGAATGAAACTTTAGAGAATATCAGCTCTTTTCATGTATTTATTATATAGGCAAATAGAAAATTGCAACAAGCAACATTAGCTTTTATAGCTTCACATTTAATGACTACAAAAGAATTAGATGATCTGAGGAAAATCTTTGTGGCGCTTGACAAAAATGGTGATGGAAAGCTATCTATAAATGAATTAAAGCATGGGTTTATGGTGAGAGGATTATTATCAATATTTAATGTTGATGAAATATTAGAGCATTGCGATTCTAATGAAAATGGATACATTGATTATAATGAATTCCTAACTGCAGCATTGAACTGGAAAAAAGCATTATCACAGGAAAGGCTTGAAACTGCATTCAGAGCATATGATAAAGATAAAAATGGGAAAATTTCAGTTGAAGAAATAAAAGAATTTCTTGGAGAAACCAGCAAAGATGTTTCTGATGGCATTTGGCAACAAATTTTTAAACAAGCTGACCTTAATAATGATGGCGTTTTAGATTTAGAAGAATTTAAAGTTGTTATGTTAAAACACATAGCAGATCAACAATAATTTAATTTAAAATATTGCATTTTAATTATAAAATATGACTGCATTTTTATGCTTAAATTTATTATTTAGAGTCAGATTTTCTTAATAAAATGTCTAAATTACAATTAGATCTTGATTTAGGCGAAGGAATCCATACAAATTTTCACACAAATCCTGTATTTGAAGACCAAAATGGGCATTATTTTTTAGAGCTGCAAAAACTTGCTGGTGGTGACCCAAGGTTTAAATTTGACGAAAGATTTGTTGGGGACATAGACCTGAAAAAATTACCAAAAGAATTACAAGAAAAATACATAAAAAGTGAAGAGAAAACTGAGCATGATGACGAGAAAAAGAAAATGCTTAAGTTATTAGGAGAAGTAGTCCCATCTTCTAATAGATTTATCGAAAAAGGAGCTGCTGCACCTACACAGATTAAAAGATTTGACCCAAAAAGGCCAAATGATAACCTTGTAGAGGCTCCAGTTAAGGAAATTAAAGAAAAAATAGACAGTAAAAAAAAGAAAACAAAAACAAAGAAAAAACTGAAGCAGAAGAAGCAAGAAAAACATGTGACTGATGACTTAAGGAAAAAAGCACCACGAAGAAAAATAGTCCCTGTTATAGCAATTAATTCTTCAGTATTTACAAAGGAAACTGGAAGTGCTTTTAAATTATTTGGATAATAATGCTAGATAATATTTTCAAGCTTTAAATTTGTTTAAAAATTTATGATATTTAAATAAAATTATGACTTTTATGTTATAATATTATTCTGTTCTACCGAGTATAAATTTCTTAATTCAATAAATTTCTGGATTTTAATTTACAAAACTAAATATTTTCTCTTATCTTTGTATAATTTTCATATAAACTTGCTTTTATTCAAAAATGTTATTTCCCAATACAACATGCATAATTCTGATATCATTCATAAATCGTTTCATATACAAAATGGTGCTGTATTCCTTTGAAATTGAGCTTGACAAAGAGAAAATAATCCTTCCCGATGTTTCTTCTTATAAACTTTTACTTTCAAACCTTAAACCATATATTACTTCCATACAAGGCAAACTTTTACTTTGGTTTAAAAATTCAAAATCCCAACAAACCCTCCTTACCGAAAAGAATTTTCAAGACCTTCCTATATCAAATTCCTGCATAAGACTTACTGCTGCAGCAGGATTTTTCCCGACTCCTTATCAAATGATTTATCTTACAAATTATTTTGACAAGTATAAATCCACAATCAAAGGGAAAATCCGGGAAGTTTTTAGGAAACTTATAAAACTCCGATATTTAGACTTAAATAAGCTTGAAGTAAATGAATCCTTAATTTCAGCTCAAGACATGACTCATCTTGCGAATGCCTTACCAGTCATGCAATTTCTTGAAGATCTTGAATTAAGAGGAGGGAAAATTGAATTAGACGCCGCAATTAATTTTTTCCCAAAAATCCAAACCTTATCACATTTAAAATCTCTTGAAATTTCTGAAATTAAATTAGAGGTCGACGCAGTAAAAGTATTAGGCCAAGGGATACAAGAACTTAAAGAGCTCAAAGAATTTGGATTAATTCAAACAAAAATAGAAGCTACGGGAATGAAATGTCTGGCAGCACCATTAAGCCAGTTAGAAAATCTGCAAAAACTTAATTTGAGAGCTAATGAATTAGGAGGGGAAGGAGCAAAATATTTAGCTATGGCTTTAGTATGCTTGAAAAATATAAAAATATTAAATGTAAGCCAGAATAATATTGGGGCTGAAGGAATTGGGTATTTAGCAAAAGTTTTGGTTAAATTGAATTTAGCTGAATTTTATGCAAAATCAAATAAACTTGGAATTGAGGGCGGAAAAATCATGAGAAATATTTTATTCAATAATAAATCATTAGAGGAACTTGATGTTAGCTTTAATAAATTAGAAGATAATGGAGCAAGAGAATTGCTCAGTGGGGCTTATTTTTCAAATGTCAAGAAAATCACAATTTCGCATAATGAGACTTCACAGGTTACTGAAAGACTTATAAATATAGGTATTGTTAGAAACAAATGAGAAGTTTCAGGAGTAAAGCTGGAACATTGTAAGAAATGCCAATCTTATTGTATCGATTCAAAAATATGTGCATGGCTGCGTTTTTCTCCACTTTTACTTACAAGGCTTTCGACCAAATCTTACAGACTTGTATAGTGTGATATTATTATAAATTACTGTTTTTATTACTGTAAATCTTTAAAAAAATTTCTATATTTTTCACTTCTTAATTAAAATGGTACTTCAGATTAAAATTTTAAGTTTTGAGCAATGCTATTTTTTTGGAAATAAAAATTATTATTGCTTAATCTAAGACAGAAAGCTATATTCATCTCTATTATTGAGCATATTTTTAAAATAAATGATTTTTCAGCATTAAAGCCCTCCTTTGCTTCTCCCTCCACATTAATCCCGACAAATTATTTCTCTATTAAAATAATTGAAAAATGTCAAGATTATTCAAACCTACAGAGCAGCGAAAATTTTCCAACATGACTCCTTTAAGCACTACATCTACTTCTCAAGCCCCTTCTTCTCCTAGTTCTCTATTCCTTTCTCCAAACGTCTCTCGAATTCGTCACCTTGGTCACCATTCTTCAAGCTCTTCTTTAAGTATGGGCAATTGCACAATTCCTATGCAAGGCTCTGAAGCTTATGATTCTCCTCCTTCATATAAAGAAGGCACAATGCTATCAAAAACAGTCAATGACTTAAAATTTGAGCTAAAAGCTAAAGAATGCATAATAAAAGAGCTTAGAGATTCCTTATCACAAAATGAGCATAAATACGAGCTACTGAAACTCAAAATAAGACTCTTGAAAAAAGAAAATAAACAGTTAAAAACTGATTGTAGGGATAATTCTTTTGAATTTCCTACTGGGACAAGCTTATCTGACAAATTGGAACAAGAAGTGATTAAGAGGAGAGAAGATGTAAGGAAATTAGAAAACCAATTAAATGCCCATGAAGAACAGACAAAAAGGATTATCAAAGAAAAAGATAAAAAAATCAGAGAATTAGAAGCTGAAATCAAAAAAGATGCAGAAAAAGGAGTAAAAGGACAAGAAGGAGGAAGCACCAGATCTGAATTATATGGAATCATCAAGAATTTTCAAAAAGAAAACACTAAACTTCGAGAAAAAATTCAGGAATCGCCACAAAAAAACATCAGAAAAGAGGAGCATGCATATTTAGAAAGCCAATTCAAAGAGCTTGAATCTATGCAAGGGAATTTATTATTAGAAAATAAAGAGCTTAAAGAAGAGTTAGAATTCTTAAGGGCAGGACGAGGAAAAACACTTATTGATTTCTCTAAAGAAATCCAAAATATCAGAAAAAATATCAATCAATTATTGATTTTATTACAAACCTGAATAAGTGGCAAAGACATAAGCCTAAAACTTATTTTCGGCTTTGAAGAAACCTGAAAAAATAAAAAATTAACACTAGAACAAATAGAAGAAGATTTTCAATGCATAAATACAGATTTAGAACAAATTCGAACCATCATTGCAGATTTTCATGCTGAACAATGCGGAAACCAAGTATGCGTTACTCAATAATTATATGATAAATTAGTGTAATTCTAATGCAATCACTATTCTTCTTTCTGAATATTTTCTATTATCTCGTGCAGCTGCTCAATTTCTAATTCCCAGGCTCTTTCTTTTTCTCTTTGATTATTTTTAATTGTTTCTATATTAGAAATCAAAGTTTTATTTGAATTCTCAAGAGTTTTGAACGATTCTTTCAAAACTCCTACCATTTCGTGTGTAATTGAGGATGAAGCCAGCTGCTTATTTAAATCCTCAATTTTTGATTTAAGCTCTTCTTTTTCTTTTCTTAATAAAATCTTTTCTCTTTCTGATTCAAAAAGCCTTGCTTCTAAATCAGAAACAGTTTTATTGATAGAATCTGTTTTTAGTCTTGTGCTCTCTCTCATTTCACGTAATTTGATAGATTCAGAGTTATTTTCTTCAGATATTTTTATTTCTTCATTTTTGATTATTTCTTCGATTGCGGTGCAGACTTTATTGAATTTTGAAACTTAAATAATTATTACTTGAGGGAGGGTCCTGGCCTTTTAAAGATAAAATGTCAATAATTTTTTGGGCTTGAGATTTAATATAGTTTTGAGGGGTCGGTTTTGATTCATTTAAAGAATCGGTTTGGGAATTCTCTAGGTTTGTTAAGGACTTGCGTGAAGGTGATAAAGTATGATTTTTTGATTTTGAGCGTTTAATTTGCCGCTCCATTTGAGCTTCGACAGTAGATTTTCATCTGTTTACAAGTGAGTCCATTTATATGAAAAAATTGTATTTTATTCTCACAGTGCTTTTCTTCCAAAATATTTATTTCCCTAAGATATTAGCTAATCTCTTGTTATTTTTGATTTACATTATGAAATTATCTTTCTAAATAATAATTTTTATTTATAAAATTTATAATTCATTCCTTTTACAATTGCATAACCTTTATTATTATTTTCTAAAAAATTCACTTTTGCATACATTTATTTTACATTTGCAGAACTTATAGGTTGTAGAAACAAAATATTAATAGCATTTCTAATAATCAAAATAATAATGAATGGCATACTTTATGAAAGTTTTTCTAAATCTCCATATCGCTCTTTTATTTCAACTGACAGTAAATTTTCACCCTCAAGCGAGTATATTTCAAAAGCTTTTGGGACTCCTCTCCGATCTCGCACCTATAGCAAGCAGAAAACTATGTTTGTTAGAAAAGCAGAAAGATCCCCAACTCCTATAGAGCGAATTAAAGAAATTAGAACCAAATTGGTTAAGATTGAGAGGAGCAGTTATAATACCCCGAAAAAAGACTTCGATTTTCCTGATTTGTTGAAAGAAGTGGATGGTGCTTTGGATATTCTTCGGTCAAAAAGCCAAGCAAAAGGAAACTTGAGAAGTAAAACGCCGCTTAGGAGGCTTTAGTGAAAAATTAAATTAATATTCAAAATCTTTAATTATTAGACCTAAGTAATTCAAAAAATTTTGTGTAGTAAGGAGAACTCTTTAATTCTTCGAGATTTAAGCTGCTTATAAATCTCGGTCACAATAAGCCAATTTCTTCAATAATATCTTTATAGAAGCTCTCTTCAATTCCATCTTGTAAAAAGCACACCAGCCACATTGAATAAGCCTCATCTAAATATGAGCACCCTACATAGTCTTTAACCAAGTCCATTACATTTATTCTAATTTTATTCGCAGATATTGCAAAGTTTTTATGATTACTTCAAAACTTCAAAATAGGACTAATTTTGTCTTTTCAGCCAAGAAATTCTACATCTTTTCTCATAATACATATATTTATTGATTCAATAATTTTTGATATTTCTTTTGGGTCATAAAATTCTATATATTCCAATATAAACAAGAAGTAATTGTCAAGATTGACTTCTGAATGCAGGGGAATATATTGCCAATGCAAAGGGAGAGGTAAAAATTCAGTTTCATTATTACACAAGTACCATGTAGAAATTCTAGTTGAATTAGAAAAAAAGGCATCAGAAAGTTCTATATGCTTTTGAGTCGATAAAATTCCATTATAAAAATTCACATTTTCGAAATTGATGAAACTATTAATGAGGAATTCAATTATAGATTCATCATAGCTGCCTAGAAAAATAATTGATGAAATAAATGCAGATTTACACCTTGTTTCTGATATCTCCTTTAATATTTTCTTAACTTTTAAGCAATTCATAATGAAGTATACTAATGGCTTTACCCTGTAAGTAATTATTTTTGGGATTGCATTATTTTCAATAAAATTTTCAAAATTATGTAAAAGGCCGACTGCATTGTCTAAAGCAGAATTAAGCCATTCAATATTTGGATAAATTTTAGCGCTTGATGTTGATATAAAATTTATGTAAAGTTCCAATAAGCTATTAGCTGTTTTATAGAAAGGAACTAAAGATTTTTCCCAGCAATTTGCATGAAAATAATTCTCCAATGCATGCAAAAAACTGCTATCATTTATTAGGATGCTAGAAATTTGGAATATTTCAGTATGTATTTCAAAGCTATTTATTATAGGAATAATATAATCATTCATCAGTTTTTCTATCTTCATTGAGTAAGTCTGGCCTTCAATCGGTATATTTTTACCAAAATTTATCAAGCTATTTAAAAATTTAATTCCACCAGCAAAAATTCTCCCAGTTTCTCTCCAATTTTCCAAAAATTTATATAAAAATACTTCAAAATGTGCGAGATATTCAGATGAGTCTTTTAAAGTATCAATTATTCTAGAAATTGTCATAAATGCATAATCTAAAATCTCAAAATCATTGCTTTTCCTTATAACTTCTAATAATGATAACCTCAGTGCTTCAGAATTCTCAAGTCTTTGATTATGGCAATAAAATGAATAGATAAGCAAAAAGGATTTTTTAATAATTTCTTTATTAGCATCAATATTTTCATCTAATAATAAATTTGATAAAAGTATTTCGTCCCAATTGTAAAGCCTTTTAATATTATAAGAAATAGAAAGTGCAGCTTTGCTTAAAAATGAGAAAATGGTCAAAATAATCAGGAATTTAGGAATTTTTGAAGGGAGCTGGGATACTAATTTTTTGTTGCGAATTATGGTATAAGCAGCTGCAGATGAATGCAAAGAGCAAGCTAAAAGTATGTTTAAACAGTCTTCTCATATATAGTCTGCATTAGAATTTTCTAAAAATTCAGAAAGTTTGTCAAGTAGTCCTATACAAATTAATCTTCCTATTAAATCTTTTGTTTTGCTTTCGAATGGTGAATCAAAAATACTTCTGTATTCCTCTTCTTCCCAAATAGCTGATTTTTTGGTGATTTCGACAGGTAGTAACGCATTTCTTTTGCTATCAATTACACTAGGAAAAACAAAGCCCCACTTGTCAATGATTTCTAAATTTCTATCCAAAAATTTGCAAGTAATATATTTGACTGCTTGAAGCCCACTGATTCTGACATTTATATTACTATCATCTAAAACCCATACCAAAACCCTATCAAATTCGCATTCTTCTACCAAAAAATCAACTCCTTCCCCAAATTTCACTTCATCAGATTTATCAATAATCTTAATAATACAGTCCAATGCAATAGATCGCTGTGAAGGAATTGAGCTTCTCGACATATTCACCAAATCTCTCAATCCAAATCCTTGCAGCTCGGGATTAGTCCAATTTTTATTTTCATAATGTTGGACAGAATTTCCTTCAAAATCAAACCTTCATTTTTCTATTTCGTTTTCTGGTGGCAAATTATCATGCAAACAAGTGGGCTTTGACGATTCTTTCATTAATTTTTTCAGCTGATTTTCATTGAGATCTACATGATTTTCTATATGCTGGTTAGGAATTTCATGATGATTTAGCTTTTTTTGGCCACGTTTTCGAAGGACTTCTATCATTTTAGGGTCGACCAAGCTATTGATTTCATCAATTGCTTCTTTTAGTTCTGAGGATGACATTTCTTTAACCTTTTGAAGATTATTTTGAGAAATTGATTCAAGCTCGCTATTTTTTATAGAAGCTTTGGGAATTGGAGCTTCAAAACTCTGTTCAAGTTGAAAAGCTTCTGGAAACCCGTTTTGAGGGAAATCGGTGTGGAGGGACTCAAGATATTTTAGCTCGTTTGGATCTTTTTCTTTTATGGAAGATGCAAGAATTTCTGTTGTGGGGAGAGGCTGGGGCTTAAGACCCATTTTCATTGCAAATAAGCTTGGCTTTTTAGGGTTTCTTTGAGGTTGTGGCTGAGTTGATGTGTTTAATTTACTCTGAGACTCCATATTAGTATAAATCTTTAATAAATTTCTTAAAACATTATTTTTGTTCCTATTACTTTAAATAAAATCTAATTTTCCTGAAAAAAAATCTAATATAAATATCCCAGCTCTTTATGCGTTCCAATAATAAAATCTTCCTATAATTAAAATGGAAGCTGAAGATTTCATAAAGCTCAGGCTTGAGTATCTATCCAAATACAAACTTATACTGCAAATTTCTTTCTTTTTGTTTGCATTTCTAGGCTGTATAATAGCATCCACAATGACCCCCGAAATGATTCATTATTCCAGCGTAATAATCGACGAATGTGAATTAGGAGATGAAAGTTCAGACTGTTTTACAGAAACTGGGGCTGTCCAGACTTGAAGCGGAATTATTACAGGTGCTACTAAATTTAACCAAGTCCTTTTTCTTACTGCAACCCCTGAAACGAAGAAAAATGTTGAATTTGAGCTTGATTTAAGAGTTATTCTGAAAGGGAGAACAGAAAATGACAATACAGATTATCCAGTTATTGATAAAAGGACTGCGAAAAAAATTGATTGCTCCAAAGGAGACTGCAGTAGCTTGCTGATATTTTATGAGCCTTATTTGGACTACACAGTTTATGATTTATCAGTGGAAGTTTATTCAACGATAAATGCAGATGACATTAAGTTTGATTTAGGCTATATTTCAGCCAAATTTACAAAATTCCAACTCATCACAAAATATTTATTTTTATTTTTCGCATTATCTAGTCTGATTTATTTTATCAAGCACACTATCCAAGTTCCTGCATACCTTTGAAGCTTTGACACCAAAATGGTAGGAGTCCTCGGCATTTCCTTAATAATCTTCGATGAGCCTTTTCTTGCATTTTCTATATTTTTTCCAAGCCATTACTGAAGCTGAACCTCCGCATTTTGTACGACACAATTTGTGGGATTTTTCCTTTATTTTTGGATGGTAGAGTTTCAGAGCTATAAACAGTTCAAGCACAGATGGCTTTATTTCATAGCAGAAGGTATCTTGGTTGGGGCTTTTTTTATTCTTTTATTTGTGGTTTATTGCTATGTACATTTACAGCTGAAATATGACCCAGCTTATGACTGGGAAAATGACCTAAAAACAAGCTATAGGAATGTTTTTATTGCTGTAATTGTCCTTTTAGGCTTTATTGGGCTGTGGATAATGTACTTGTGTATAAGAGCAATACCGGCTATGAGAAAATTTACGACAAGGAAAAAGTTTATTGTAAGGATGAACTTGTGTATGATGGTATTGGCGTTTATTGGGATTGGAATGGGGGCGTTTCAATCGATACCGAGGAATGGGGAACTTATGCTTGTATATGTGGCTGCACTGAATTTATATATAATTTTGTTGGAGTGGCTATTTGCTCCTGAAAATAGGTCATTAGCAGATTATAATAAGGAACAGGAATATGATTATTCGATACTGAAAATGCATCAGGAAGAGATAGAAATGACAGAAAATTCAATAGTAAAGAATTAATAATTTATCAATTATTGTTTATGATTATAACGCTTAAGCTTTTTGTATTTAATTTATGCTGTATTCTTGTAATAAGTTGCTTTTAAATTAAATTTATCATGATAAAGATAATAACATTTTTTATGCATATTTAATAAAATAAATTATTCGGAACTCAAAATAGTCTTTTTACAATTTACCAATACTCTAGGAATAATCAAGTCCCTTGCAAGATTATGGTCAAATGCACTTATTTATATTCAAAAAGCAGCCTTGAAAGTAGGCTGATACTCAAATTTTGTTAATCAAACTCTATCATAAAAGTAAAATATTCAAAGCTTAGATAATACTTGATGTGAAAGCAGGAATATGAATAATAAACAAAACTTAATACAATATCCAGCTATTTCTTAAATCTAACTACAATTTAAACTAATTTTATTAATTAAATTTTCCGAGACCAATTTAGATTTAATAACGTCTTTCTTTTAATTCAATAACAGTATTTTCTTCACCTACTTCTTCTTCATCTTCATTTGGCAGTATTCTATTCTTCAATTTATTCTTTAGATCATACATTATAGAGATCCAAAAAATGATTCATAATATAAAAAGCAGAGATGCTATAATGATTCCAATCTTTCCTCCATCTTTAGAGTTTGCAATAGTGATTATAAGGTTTAAGAGCGAAAAAAACACCCATCAAAAATCCTAGTGTGTTCATTGTTCTTTCAGTTATTTGAAATTGGGGAACATTATGCTGAATACTTATAAGACATTTTGTTATTTCTTGGACAATTAAGTAGCGATACAAATACTTAATATATTTTTGTTTTTGTCTTGGCAAGCGCTCGATTGTTCTTATGAAGATTTTAGGGTGCTCTGAAGTCTTAATTGCTTCCACCATGTCAGAAATGCTATCCAAAACAATTTTTCGCTCGATATAGTCATCATTTTCCTTGTCTTCAATAAACTGTATTTTTGCTACAAGTACATCGATTAATTCTTTAAACGTAAGCTTGAAACATTCATTCTCATTAAATTTTTTTCTAACTTGAATTTCAAAGATTTGAGCCTCTAGGCGATTTATCTCTCTAAGATCTTCGTGCATTTGGCTAGAAGCTTCTTCTTTGTTTACATAATTATAATATTCTGGTACTATGCTATTTATTCAGTTTTGTAATGATGCTCTTTTATCTTCTATTGTAGGATTGGAGTGTGCTGGATATGGAATTTCAATATCATAGTGCCAAGGATAATTGTTCTCTAATTTTCTTATGTATTCTTCCATTTATAAAAGCCCCCGATTAATTATCTTAAATAAAATTCTTCAATATCAAGTGTAAATTCTTCAATAGAGAGCGCTTTTCAATTTCAAAATATCATTAGAGTTGAGGATTTAATCCAAACCGAACTATTTTAGCTGCATTTTAAATAAAATTTTAAAACACGCATCAAAGAATTACTCCCAATTTAAAATCTCTCAGTTAATTATGAAGTTAATTGAGATTTTTCAAAATATTTGCATCCTCAGAACAATTTTAAATGAAGATTTTTAAAAATATACAATAAAATAAATATTATGTTTAGCAATATCATGAATTATCTAAGTGTTTTCAAACAAGATGCTAATGACAATAAAAGCAAAAAAGATGATGATTACTTTGAAAATCATCATTTCAATGTTATCAGAACTTTGAAGCAATCGCAATTTATTAATTGCTATGACACTGAAGATGCTGATATCCAAAGAATTTCTAATCAAATTGCCAGAATGTTTATCCACTCGCTTAGTATGTACCCTGAAACTGATTATATATTTGAAGAAATCGATATCTTAAACTCTCTCTATTTTGAAAAAAACAGAAAGTTTAGAGAGTTATTTAGCAAAGAGATAGGTGAGGAAGAATATGGATTGAAAATTTATAAAGGAGAAGCAAAAAAAACCTTTCAAAGAATTTATAATTCAATTATAATTGCAAGAAAAATTGAGAGGCTTCGAGAAGTTTTCGAACAGAATAGAAAAAGAAGAGAAAAAGATGAGAAATTTTACTATTATCTTTAAGCTAATGATGAACTGGTTTTATGATTTAATGGTTTATATTTATCATGATAATCAAAATATTAGTCCGATTGCGCAAATATTTAGTAAGCATTATTGCTAAGAATAATACACATTTAAACTATATTAAGTCTATACAAGATAAACAGAAATTATAAATACTGAATTTGACAATTTAACTCATAAAACCTAACTTATAATAAAATAAAAAGCTATTCTTTTATTATAACTGAAATTTAAACTAAATTTTATCAATTGAATTTTCCCGAGACCAATTTTGATAATAGATAAAGAGAATTTTTTGGACTCATTTTGGAGTATTTTATTAGTTATTTCTATGATTTGGAAAAGTATGAATTTAGTATGTAATGAGTAGACATTATTATAATGTTGGAAAGAAAGATCTTTTATTTTTTGCTAACAAGCTAGAATGAAGATCCAAATATTTTTAAAAGCAAAGAAATTTATATTATTAAATTTTAAAAATTATTAATTTACAGATTTAATACAGTATCGGTATTTTAATGACATAATTTATATCAATGCAAATATAATATGAGTAATTTAAAAGTAATCGATATATGCTCTTATTTATAGTCAAAAAGCAGCCTTGAAAGTAGGATGATACTCAAATTTTGTTAATCAAACTCTATCATAAAAGTAAAATATTCAAAGTTTAGATAATACTTGATGTGAAAGCAGCAATATGAATAATAAACAAATCTTTATATCCAGCTATTTCTTAAATCTAACTACAATTTAAACTAATTTTATCAATTAAATTTTCCGAGACCAATTTAGATTTAATAATGTCTTTCTTTTAATTCAATAACACTATTTTCTTCACCTACTTCTTCTTCATCTTCATCTTCATTTGGCAGCATTCGATTCTTCAATTTACTCTTTAGATAATACATTATAGAGATCCAAAAAATGATTCATAAGATAAAAAGCAGAGATGCTATAATTATTCCAATCTCTCCTCCATTTTTAGAGTTTGTAATAGTGATTATAAGGTTTAAGAGCGAAAAAACACCCATCAAAAATACTATTGTGTTCATTGTTCTTTCAGTTATTTGAAATTGGGGAACATTATGCTGAATACTTATAAGACGTTTCGTTATTTCTTGGTCAATTAAATAGTGATACAAATCCTTAATATATTTTTGTTTTTGTCTTGGTAAGTGTGCGATTACTCTAATAAAGATTTTAGGGTGCACTGAAGCTCTAATTGCTTCCACCATGTCAGAAATACTATCCAAAACCATTTTTCGCTCGATATAGTCATCATTTTCCTTGTCTTCAATATATTGTATTTTTGCTACAAGTAGTTCGATAAATTCTTTATATGTAAGCTTGAAGCATTCGCTTTCACTTAATTTTCTTCTAACTTGAATATCAAATATTTGAGCCTCTAAGCGACTTACCTCTCTAAGATCTTCGTGTATTTGGTTAGAAGCTTCTTCTTTGTGCAAATAATTATCATATTCTGCTACTAGGCTATTTATTGAGTTTTGCAATGATGATCTTCTATCTTCTATTGTAGGATTTGAGTGTGCTTGATATGGAATGCCAATGTCATAGTGCCAAGGATAATTACTTTCTAATTTTCTTATGTATTCTTCCATTTATAAAAGCCCCCGATTAATTATCTTAAATAAAATTCTTCAATATCAAGAATAAATTCTTCAATAGAGAGCGCTTTTCAATTTCAAAATATCATTAGAGTCGAGCATTTAATCCAAACCGAACTAATTTAGCTGCGTTTTAAATAAATTTTTAAAACACGCATCAAAGAATTACTCCCAATTTAAAATCTCTCAGTTAATTATGAAGTTAATTGAGATTTTTCAAAATATTTGCATCCTCAGAACAATTTTTAATGAAGATTTTGTAAAAATATACAATAAAATAAATATTATGTTTAGCTATATCATGAATTATCTGAGAATAAGTGTTTTCAAACAAGATGCTAATGACACTAAAAGCAAAAAAGATGATGATTACTTTGAAAATCATCATTTCAATGTTATCAGAACTTTGAAGCAATCGCAATTTATTAATTGCTATGACACTGAAGATGCTGATATCCAAAGAATTTCTAATCAAATTGCCAGGATGATTATCCACTCGCTTAGCATGTACCCTGAAACTGATTATATATTTGAAGAAATTGATATCTTAAATTCTCTCTATTTTGAAAAAAACTGAAAGTTTAGAGAGTTATTTAGCAAAGAGATAGGAGAGGAAGAATATGGATTGAAAATTTATAAAGGAGAAGCAAAAAAAACCTTTCAAAGAATTTATAGGTTAATTAAAATTGCCAGAAAAATTGAAATAATAGAAGAGAGGAGAAAAAGAAGAGAAAAAGAAGAGAAATTTTACTACAATCTTTAAGTTAATGATTTGGTTCTATGATTTAATAGTTTATATTTATCATGATAATCAAAATATTAGTCCGATTGCGCAAATATTTAGTAAGCATTATTGCTATATTAAGAATAATGCACATTTAAACTATATTAAGTCTATACAAGATAAACAGAAATTATAAATACTGAATTTGACAATTTAACTCATAAAACCCAACTTATAATAAAATAAAAAGCTATTCTTTTATTATAACTGAAATTTAATCTAAATTTTATCAATTGAATTTTCCGAGACCAATTTAGATAATAGATAAAAATGGATTTTTTGCACTCATTTGGAGTATTTTATTAGTTATTTCTATGATTTGGAAAACGTGTGAATTTAGTATGCAATGTGTAGGATTTTATTATAATGTTGAAAAGAAAGATCTTTTATTTTTTACTAACAAGTTAGATTGAAGATCCAAATATTTTTAAAAGCAAAGAAATTTATATTATTAAATTTTAAAAATTATTAATTTACAGATTTAATACAGTATTGGTATTTTAATGACATAATTTATATCAATGCAAATATAATATGAGTAATTTATCTAAGTAAAAACACTTAGCCGATAAAACTATTTAAATCCGCAAATAGTTGTGTTAAAATAAATGTCTGTTATGAAAGATTTCTTCTTTTAATATTTAAAACTATTATCAGAGTTAAAGCTATAATTTTATATAAACTGCACCCTTCATCAAATACTCATCAATTTGCTTATGAAAAGCAAATATAGTTGGGATTTTGCAAAGAAACTTTAAATAGCTCAAATAATTCTTTAGCGATAGCTTTAATATTTCAGCATGGTAATGTCTTAAATAATAGCATTCATTTTTTTGCAGAATTATATAAAGTTTGCTAAGCAAATTGGATTTTCAAATATAAGAAATAAGCAGTTTAATTGAAGAAATCGCTCAAGATATAAGGAAAGGACAATACTTTGTAAAAATAGTATCTCAAGATAGTGAAATCCTTCAAAGAAAAGGCTTGATACATAACTCATTAATTTAGTAATTCAATTTTAAGAAAAAATCTCAATCAGAGGCAAAAAGACCTCTAAAATATTCTTTCACTTATTTTTAATGCTATCAAGATTCTTCTTTCTAATTTATTATTTTTATCACCATCTAAAATAAACTGAAAATTATATTAATGAATAACACAAGAGGAATTACAATTGATAACATTGGAAATTGAAGAATTTTTAAAAGATCTAAGCTAGGACAGCCTCTTCGAAGGCTAAATATATTAGTAATTCAGAATTCGAATTAGATTAATTTTTGTCAAAAAATTATATTATTTTATCAAAATTAGTATCCAAAAATTTATGATCTCTAATTTTCCAAGCATAAGTAATTTACTAAATCTTACTCGTTGCCATATGAGAATAATTGTAAAGAAAAAAATTTAATTAATTAAATAATGATCCTTTACTTTTCATCCTTCTCAATTTATTTTTCCTTCTTCTTTAAATTATAAAAACTCTAATAAAAGTCAACAAAAATGTCAGGCATAAAATCAGAACCTCAAGAGCCAAATATAAGTGGGATCATAGAAAGCAACAGTTCAAGCTACGTGCCTAAAACACATTTATATGATTCCTCGTCACATCAAGAATCATTAAAACATCAAAATGCTTATAAATCTCATGAAATTCAAAACCCAGCCCACGAAACAGTCAAAATTAACTTATTTATTCAAAATTCTGACACTTTTTCCGACGAAAAACCAAACTTAAAAGACCCAATTTCTCATTGAAGGGATCCATCTAGTCCAAGATCAAGCGAAAATACATCAGAAACAGGCAGGACGACTGTCAAATATACAGATTTATTTGGAAAAGATATAAAAGCTAGCATCGAAAGTTTCATTCAGCAGAACAAGCAGCCTGAAACACAAAAAGAAATAGAAAATCAGCCTCCAGTTGACCCTTCTTATGACAGTTTTAATTATTCTGTTGTAAGTGAGGCACAAGACGGACAGATAAAGCCTCCAAGGCAAGGAGGGATGGTATGCAGCTGCTCTATTTACTAAACATAAAAAATGTAATAAAAACCATAAAATTATATTTTAAAGATTACGCTTGACAAAATACGAACCATTCATAAAAGATATTGAGCTTGGAGAACCTAGAGGCGCTGATGCAGTGTCAGGGAAAATTTCAATTGAAAAGGAATTTTGTGTACTTTGAAGGACTCCACAGATATTTTTTATAGACAGAAAAGATAGCGGCCCTTCGAAAGAAAGTTTGAATTTTCTTTGCATTTTTCGGCTGTCATTTGTCATATCGAGCCCTTTGATTTCTCCATTAAAAGTGGTGTTTAGAGACTTTAGAGTAGAATTCAAGAAAAATATCGGAGCTAATAATTTGTTATCAGCAAAATTATTTGCGAGATATTCATAAAATTGATGCAAAGACTTTCCTTCAATTTTTAACGGAGAATTTTTTTTCTGATTCTTCAAATTTGGCATGTTTTCTACTTCAATATCATCTTCAGGGACATTTACCAAAGCTTTTCTTAATGCACTTTTTAATTGATTTGTTGGATTTGCTATTACCGCTTCTGGTTTATTATTTTCCCTTTTAAAAAATGCCAAATATCGACCAAAATACACATAAAACCACTCACATTTGCCATGGGCAAACATATAAAATAAACTTCGAAAAGCGCCAACCCAGCCATTTTCATCTAAATTTCCTGACCCTCAGTACAAAATTGAATGATAAATATCTTGACTCGGAATATTTGTATGGATTCCCATACAAGTGTTATAAATTCCTATTGTTTCACCTTCAGAGTCAATTGCAGAGAGCCATTGAAAACTTTCAGGAGAAATTATATGGATTTCTTTAGCAAGGCTATTTCAGTTCGGAATTTCGTCAATTGATGAATATTGGACGTTTTCTTCAGTTAGAATTTTTCTTTTTGAGGTTTTTGTAGTTTTCAAATAAATTTCTTCAATTTGGTTATTAAAATTCACGGGATTTTGGACTCGAATGCTTTCTGGGAAAAATTCCTGAGGTGTGTTAGGGATATCAGGGAGACTGACTTCAATGATTTCACTTGCGTCGAGATCTAATAGTCATTTAAGTGACTTTTGTGGGAGATCTTGGGAGATTTTTGCTTTTGATTTTTGATGATTATTTTTTCTTATTGAGGTCATTTGAATTATATACCGCCCATTTCCTATGGCGAAAATTATATAAGCTCAGAATGGAACAGGGAAATGACAGAGATGAAAGATGACTGGGAAATCAGGAATATTTGGATAATAGACCTATAGAAGGATCTGAGGCTTATAATATGAACTTTATTGATTGAGAAAATGAGTATGAGGCAATTTTTGATCGAGAATCCGAATACCAACATAAAAATTATGCAGGGCAAGACTCAGATTTTGGGTATTCATTTAATTATGATTTGCCTTCAATAGAAGCAGAGGCTTTATGAAAAGAAATTGAAAGATTGCCAAGATATGGTTTGTCTAATCAAGAAATTGCAAAATTTTTTAAATTTCGAGGAAAAGAAGCAAGAGAGTGCATTATTTGCTATGGAATTAGTTCCGAAGGAGTACGATTGCCCTGCGGACATGTATTTCATAGCGTATGCATCGAAAAATGACTAAGATGCAGAGCAGAATGCCCAACTTGTAGAAGAGTTGCTAAAAAAATTCAGAAATAGATATTGGAAATAATTAATTTTTATGATAGATGACAAATAATGATTATCTCTATAGCTAAGAGTGATTATTTTTAAATTATAACTGATAAATTTATGTTTCCACCTAATGAATAGTTTTATCTCATAGATTTAAAAGCCGCCTATTCTTTCCCACATATAAAGAAATCGGCTCCTCAACACATTCCAATTATATTAAAAGCTATAACTTAACAAATAATTCATAAATTAATACCGATCATCAGAAATTTTAATAATAAAATCAAAAAATCATTTTTAGCTAAAAGAATTCTCATTTTATTTCAATATAATACTACCTGAAGTGTAAGCAGTCCACAATTTGCGCTGCAAAATAGTATTTTATTGAAATATTGAACTTATATTAGCATTTAAGGTAAAGATTATTATTTAATTATTTCTTATATGCAAAATAGATCATTTCTATATTGCCTTCTTTAATTTTTCCTTATCTTTTAATTTATTATGGCTTCGCCAATCCTTTTAGCCAAAAACGCTATCCGCGCTATCAACTCAGGCATATCCTGCAATGACCTTGATTTAACAGTGCAAATCATCGATATCAAGCCCCTTAGTGGAAATCATTATCGCCTTGCTATATCTGATGGAGATGTTTATGCTCAAGCCTTAGTTGGAGCCTTAATCCTGCAAAAATTTTTATCAGGTGAAATTGTTCAATATCAAGCCATCAAAATTAAAGAATATTCCATTAAAAACGTATGCGGCCATTCTATTCTGGTTATAGAAGACTTAGAGCCTGATATCATCATTGATTCAATTTTGGGAACTCCAACTAAATTTGAGCTCAATTTTGAAGAAAATAGAAATTAAGCTGCATATTTTAAAATAATCCTTCTAAAAACTTCTATTTCCCTCTAAGTCTTCAATTTAAAATATATTATGGCTTCCCCGCTCAATCTTTTAAAAATTAAATGTCACTTCTAACTAAAAGAGCTGTCCGCTCTATCAACTCAGGCGTATCCTGCAACGACCTAAAGCCAACCGTGCAAATCCTCGATATCAAGCTTCTCGGCACAACTCGCTACCGTCTCGTCATTTCTGATGGTGATGACTATGTCCAAGCCATGGTCGGAGCTTCAATCCAACAAAAATTTGCCTCGGAAGAAATCGTTCAATACCAAGTCATCAAAATTAAAGAATATTCTATTGCAAATGTAGGCGGCAGGCCTATTCTGATTATAGCAGACTTAGAGCCTGGTGTCAGTCTTGAAACAACTGTAGGCGAGCCAAACAAATTTGAGCTGAATTTTGAAGAAAAAGAAGAAGTTAAGCAGCCACAAATCAAACAGCCACAAGTTAAACAAAATAGGCTTCCTGAGCCTAAACAATTTACCAAGGAGTCTTATATTCCTATAAAAGCTTTGACAACACTTAATGATGACTGGATTTTAAAAGCAAGGGTAACTCAAAAAGGAAATGTGAAATCTTGGGATAATCCAAGGGGATCTGGGAAGCTATTTAATGTAAATTTGATTGATAGCTATAATGATGAAATACAAGCAACTTTTTTTAAAGACGCAGTAGATAAGTTTTATCCGATAATTCAGGAAGGAAAAGTGTATACATTTGCGAAAGGAAGGGTTAAGCTTGGTAATAAAAAATTCCAGACTGTAGATTGTGATTATCAAATAAGTTTTGATAAAAATGCAGAAATTAATGAAGTAGCTGATGATGCTGGAATTTCTTCTGTTAAGTTTAATTTCAATTTAATTGACAAACTCGAACATATAGGTATAGGCAATATTACAGATTTGTGTGGAGCTATTATTGAAGTTGATGAATTGCTAGAATTCACCTCAAAAAAAGGAGAACCATTGAAGAAAAGAGTCATTAAAGTGATGGATCCTTCTAATTGCGCTATCGAAATAACTCTATGAAATGAAGAAGCTGAAAGCTCTATCTTTCATGACCCAAAATTGCCTATATTTTTCGCTGCTAAATACTTAAGGATAACCGACTATCATGGCTTATCACTATCCTCAGACCGAGGAAACACCAAAATAATATACAACCCTAAAAATATTGAAGAAACCAAAAAATTCCTTGACTGGTTTAGCAGAGGTATAGACAAAGAAAATATAAAATATCTCACACAAGGTTCTTCAAATGCTCCTAAAGAATACAAACAATTCTCAGATTTAAATAATTTTTGGAATAATTATGATGGGCCTCAGCTTGAAGAAAACACAGGGTTCATTGGCTATATAGGATTTATTAGGCGAGATGACCCAAATTTAATGTTTTATACAGCTTGCAAAAATGCACAAAATTGTAAGAAAAAAGTGATTTTGGAAAGCAATGGGTTTTATAGGTGTGAAAAATGCCAGGAATCGTTTGAACAGTGCCAATATAGATATTTGCTAAGCGTAAGGCTACATGACCATTCAGATGCAATTTGGGCTACAGCCTTTGATGATATTGGCACACAGCTGCTTAAATGTTCAGCATCAGACCTTAAAAAACTATCAGATGAAGACCCAGAACAATTCGAAAAAATTGTCGCTTCAGCACAAGGAAAAATGTATCATGGTGCTATCAAAACAAAATCAGCTGATGGCCAAGGCAACAAGCCAAGAATGGCACTAAATGCTCTAGAGCCTCACAATTCTGCAAAAGCATTAGAGCTCTACATGAAAGAAATAGACTCATATATTCAAAATAATTAGTTAAATCATAATTACTAGTAGAAATAATATGGCAAGCACATTGGATTCTCTAAAGCATCTTGGCTTATTTAAAGCTCCTCAAGCTCTTTCTTCTGAAAGTCCTCCAGCTAGTTCATCTCCTATATCCTCGTCACTTAATGCTCCTACCCTAAATCCTCCTAAGCTGGATCTCCATAAAGACCTTGATTTTTTAGATGAGGATTTTTCGTTTTCTCCTGACAATCCTCATTCTAGAACACCTGAACTTATGTCAGAGCTTGATGCAGCAGAAGTTCCTATTAAACAACCTATAACGCCAAAAACAATAATTCCAACCCAAAATAAAACCCCTCAGCCTGAAATGAGAAGAAAAAATAAATTGTCAACAGCACCAAACGCGGAAGAAATATCTAACAAATTATACGAAAAAGGAAGAAAACTTATAACAGAAAAACAAGAAAAATCTGAAAAATTCTATGAAGAAACCTACTCATTTAAGCCACAATTGGACCCAAAATCTATAATGATGGTAAAATATGCAGAAAAAGAAGGTCGATCCTTAGTCACCCCTAAGAAAAAAGAAAAAGCTAACCCACAGCCAAATCCAGAAGAAAATAAACAAGCAAAAACTCAAGGCAACTTCAAAGACTTTATTAAAAGAAACTATGATATCGCCTTAGAGCAAACCAAAGAAAGGAAAAACCGAGTCGCTACCCCTCCAGATAACAAAGTCACTGAAGACTGTACTTTTCAGCCAAAAATTGATGATAAATCCAAACAAATGCCTTTAAGCCACAAAAAAAATTTATATGACCTGGCTGATCAACAAAAAAAAGATAGAGAAAAAATGATTGAAGAATGGAAAAGTAAAAAGGAAGAAGAAGAGCTCAAACAGTGCACATTTGCACCGACAATTATTAAAAAGACGAATCCGTCGCCTGCAAAAGAGAGACAGAGTATTCAAAAGAGTAAAACAGCGGTTAATTCGTATTCAGAAAAGATGAAATTAAAACAAGGGAAGACTATGGAGGTTTTGCCAAAAAATAAAATTAAAAATAATTTATAGCATCATAAATGTTTTTTGCTTATATAATTAAGTAAAACGGAATATTATGTAATTATCATTATTTACTCCTGCATGTCTTCGCTATCTTCTTCATCTTCCTCTTCTTCTTCGTCCTCTTCTTCCCCTTCTTCCTCTTCTACTTCCATTGCAGGCTCTTCGACCTTGACTCTTGTCTTTCTTTCTTCTCTATATTTCTTTTTCCTTTCTTGATGTATATTCATAATATTCTGTGAAACTGTATCAAATGAAATCAATGACCGCTTATAGTCATCAAGATTGCATAAACTTACGAGGGCTCTCCTCTGTGGCAGCTGAATATCTTCGCTTTGCTCAATTAGTAATTCAGCTAATTTTTGTGGAGGGGTATGGTCAAGCATCCCATAAATATCTCCCAGCGAAGTCGCAATTGGTAAAGGTCCCATGCTTCTTTCAAAGAAAAATTTTTCTGGGAGGTCTGGAGATATAATTCTTTGTAAATTTACCTCAGCGACTTTACTGCTGAAATGTTTTTCTTCAGAAACCAGGACTTTTTCGACTAGCATGTCGACTGAAGAGACGTTGTAAGTTTTCATAAGCTGTTTAAGACGATAGTGGTAGCCTTCTATAGCAGGTGTAGCAATTCTAAAAGCTTTTTCTTCTAAAATGTTCGAAAATGTCATCTCTGAGTGGTATCTGCCGTTAGGATTTACGAAATCTCTTTCAATCATACTGATTACACCAGCAAAAGCTTCATCATTAACCTGATGTTTCAAAATATTCCAATGGTGAAGAAAGTCCTGATCATTCATCAATGATATCACCAACACATAAGCTATGAAATAGTTTATTGTCTTGCTTAAGGCTGCTGTTTTTATTCCTAATAGTCCACATTTTATGTTTTTGCATTCATTATAAAGAAGCCTTGTTTTGTGGATAAAAGAACCATAGATTTCTGTATGTGGGAAAGCTTGAGCAACAGCTGAGCGCAGAGAAGTGTCGTAGTCTATCACAATTTTTAAAGGCTCGAGCTTTTGTAAAGATTTCATCTGGAGAACTGAGAAAAATCTGTAGTAAATTTCAGCGATTGGGAGAGAGCTCTGGTGTGGGAAAATTCCAAAGAAGCAGGGAATTATAACATTTGTGGCGGAATCCTGACATAAAATGATGAGTAAATTGATGATATGAGGAGGCTTTTGACGGATAAAGGAGACGGACCAAGAGTCAATAAACCAAATAGAGGCAGAAGCCAGCATTTGTAGTTGCCACTCGGTAGTGTAAAATTTACTGTTTTCAAGAGTCTCCCTCATGGTAAGAAGATCGCTCATTTTTATTATTTCAAGATTAAGCTGTTTATATTAAGACTTAAATAAAATAAAACCCCTACAAAACTCTTATTTTTTTCCAATTTCTCAGCACTTTATTTATGATTCTTGTCGAAATTAATCTAAAAAATGACTTTATTGTATTTTTATTAAAATTAACATGTGCATAAAGCACTTTTGGAAAGATTTAAAAGAAATTCCAAAGACATGATCTATAAAGCGGCAAATGATGGTCTGCTATTTATTCGCAATTTTCTCTATGCTGATACTAGTTTTTTTATTCATGATATCCAGTTTTTACTTTCTCGAAGAGCACACAGTAAAAAAAATCGAAGAAACTCAAAGTAAACAAGCCACCGACAATATGAAAGAAATTGTCGCCCAAGGGGCGTCTTATGTTAACACAAAATTCCAAGATATTTTTGTTATGAACCAATTGGTGAAAGAAATGCTATATTCAATGCTAAACGACGAAAATGCCTATGCATTGAATTATTTAAATATCACAGATTATGAGCATTTACCTAAAGAAAATTTGACTAAAGTTATCAATTTGTATGGAAACCAAAGGGTGTGTTTTACTTATAGCTGCTATAAAACTTTCGGAGATATTTTTAACGTGTCATATAGTTTAATCAAAAAAGTGTCTAGGTTTAATAATATTTGGCCCACGACACTTGTATTGACTTTTCAGACCGTCATAAGATATATGATGTATTTTGATCAAGGTAATTTTATGATAACTTATCCAGGAAGTTATATTCCTAACACTTATAGACCTACAAACCAAACTTGATATATGGCCTATAAGCAAAATAATACTACAAATTCAGCAACAACTGGGTATCCGGACTACTTAGGGAATCTTCTTGATATAATTTCATTAGTGACGCCGCTTACTGATAATAACAATAAAACTATTGGGGTTATATTAGCTGATTTACCTGTTCTATTTATATATCAAGACCTTAAAGAGCTAAAATACCTAGGAAAAGGGGACACAGCCCTTGTCCACAAGAGTGGCCAGATATTAAAATGTAACGGAAAAGGGTGGTGAAGTAATTCCTACGACTCCATTACAGAGCTAGAAGATTCCCATTTTTGGGGAAAAGTACTGGTTAATCCTAAAGGGATCCATTTTATGGTTTTTCATAATGAAGTATATAGGGTTGCTACATTCCCAATAGGAAGCCAAAATAATGAGGATTGATGGTATGTACTTATGCTTTTTGTGAAGGAGAGTGATATTATGACATATGGAAGTGCCAGCAGAAATAAAATTGAAGAATTTGGAGGAGTTTTAATAGGATTTTATATTTTTTGTGGTGGGGTTGTTTTAGCTGTAATTATTATGATAATTCATTGTTCAGCAAGATCTATAAGAAACCCTTTGCAAAAGATTGCAGATTTTACAAATAAAATTAATTCACATGCAGTGGAAAGTGAATTTTTAGAGCATCTTGATATAAATAGCTTAAAAGAAGGAAATGATGAGATTTCTGAACTTGTTGCAAATTATAAGTCACTAGCTAATGTGCTGCTGAAATATCAGGATAATAGAATTTCTAATCCTTTTAAAACGACAACAGAAAGAGTGTACCCTCCAAATGAACTTTATAATAAATGCAAATTTAGCTGGAAAAGCTTAATTGAGCAGTTGCCAGATTCAAAAGACATGTAATTAGCTAAAATGATACAAATAAATAATTTAACTTAAAAAATTTTTAGATGGGTATAAGCTGTGCTTGCCGTCCTCCTGTGATATTTTGAGCTTAACTCAAAAGTCTGGAATTTATCTTAATGAGTTAACTTCATAAAATTGATAAAATTAATTCTATTGCAATCAATTAAATTTATTACAGATGATCTCATAAAGAGATCTAATCAGCATGTCTGCAAAGTTTAAAAATAGATAGAATTAATGTTAAATCTGTATTTATAACAACATTCTTGAGGATTCTAAAATTTGATTAAAATGTTTCTTTGATATTAATTGATATATATTTGAATAAACAAAAATTTAATAAATATAAAGGCAAAAAATATTTTAGCTTCGAATGATAATTGTTTATAAGCTGTAAAGCAAAAATTTATAAAAAGCGTAAATTATTTTTGGGGCTTTTAATATGGATAAATTTAATGGAGGAATATGAGTTATACTTGATATTGAAAGAGAAATATAGCCAAATTGAACTAGGGATCTCAAAATTACTAAAAAATGTCCTTGAAGAGGATTATCCCCAGTCAGAAGATTTAAGCCATCTAGAGTCAGAAAAATCCAAAGTCTACGAATTAGATAGCCACCTAATCCGAGAAACCTATATTAGTATATGGGATAGCTTAAAAAACGTAGATTTAAGCAGTGAGAATGCTTACCTTTATTTAGGATTAATAATGGACCATGATGGATTGATATTATCCGATTTTTTAAAAATCGTTAAATCAATTTTACAAAATTTGCAGATAAATTATCAAGAATTAATAAATCGCCTAGAAAGTAGCAGCATCAATAGTCTAATTAAACTTATGACAATTTTTAGTCTTACTGAGAAAGTAGAAAAAGATAAGCTTGATAAAGAAAATATAATGCAAATTATTTGCGTTTTTCAAAATAGATTTCCAGCATTAGCTTTTTATGATAATTTTTTTGTTGATTTATTAATAAGAAGATTTTTGCAGTTTTTGGATTTTACTGTAGAATGAAATATGGGGGGATTTTACAAGCTTGGGATAGACTTCTGAAAGTTGATATTGGACTCTGCTATTACTGAACAAACATTTAATTATATATTTCCAGTTCTAAGTACCCATATAAGTTTCACAAATAATAATAAAAAGGAGGAATATCGAGATTTAATTTTTCATATACTTTCACGAAAAGAGCAGTTGAATTTTCCAATAGATGAAAATTTTTTTTTGGAGCACAAAGACTGGGTGTCATTTTATATCCAGTTTTATTGAGAATATATACCAAAAAACGGCAATTCTACTGATAAGGAAAATATAATTTCAGAAATAGGCATTTCATCAGCAATCCCCCTTTTAGTTTCATATATAACTAATAAAAATTGCAAAAGCACACAATATCTTATTAAAGAGTCTCAGCTCATAAGAATTTTTGATTTCTCATCCTTGCTTGGTGGCATTTATATACCTCTAAATAACCTCGTGGAGCTCCAACTTATGAGCCAATTTTATGATATTGATTTTTTAAGGCAATATTTTTCAAATATAA
This sequence comes from Blepharisma japonicum, assembly GCA_949751835.1. Classification (NCBI taxonomy): domain Eukaryota; phylum Ciliophora; class Heterotrichea; order Heterotrichida; family Blepharismidae; genus Blepharisma; species Blepharisma japonicum. The sequence goes on along the minus strand of CATKHK010000127.1, from coordinate 20,797 downwards.
AAAATATACGATTTTCTTATGAACTTTCCATTGCTAAAAATGCAGCTACTCAGCTTATGCTTTTTTCTTGCCTAGATATAGAATCGGGCTGTGAAATAATTAAAAATGATTTTTTAAGTTACGCTGAGAATTTTTTTAGAAACTTTTATGAGCATGAAATAGATTTAATAAATATGTGGGATGGAATTAGGATTTTATGCTTAATATCACAATATTTTCCTTCATTTTTGGATAAAATTTATGAGATAGCAAATGAAATAGATCAAAATTTAGAGGCCTTAAGTATTAAATCTATTTGTCGAGAATGATTGTTAAAAGAAATTGATTTATGGTCTAAGACTCAGCTAAGTGTTATAATCCCAACGGAATTTATTGAATTTATAGATAGTTTAATTTGCTATCTTCGTTCAGGCGATAGTATATTCTGAAAAAAATTAAAAAATATTGCCTTAGTTTGAAATGAGGATTTCATTGCCAGCTCAGATAAATATGAAGATAATAATTATTGGGCAAGAGTTTTGGTTGATTATTGCTGAAAATCAAAAATTTGTTTCGAATTAAAAAATTTTTGAAAGAATAAAAAATTTGTAGAAAATGAGCACAATCTCAAAGAAGAATACAAAGAAATATCAAATCCAATAACTGAAACTTCGGTAGAAAGCTCAATATATCAAAATAAAGATGATTTTAATGAAAAATCTAAAGAAGAAATAAGTCTTCAAAGAGAAAGCACAAATTATAGGGAAGCAGCGGATCCACTTTCAATAAAAGATCATGAAGCCCATACAATCATAAAAGAAATTTCTGAAAATGTCAATATCTCAATAATCGAAAAGCCAAAAACTTTAACTGAAAGCGGCACCTATCTTCAAGCTCAGCTTCTGGAAAAGTTGAAATCTTCCGTTATACTAAAAATTTTATTTGACACAGAAACTCCTATTCAAGCAAAAAAGTGAGTCATATCTCAGCTATCTAGTCTCTTCAGTTTGTCTATAAATAATATCAATTTTATAATGGAAACAGTCTCGGTTTTATCACAACTCATATCTAAATCAATAAGTAAGGCTGATTCAAATCAGATAGAACGATTCAAAAATATAGCTACTTCAGAGGTTGTTATTGAGCGTCTAAATAACGAAGGGCTTGACATCAATCCAGCAAGGCCTTATTATGAAAATGTCTATTTTGCTAATTTACCTTTTGATTTTACAGGTATTTCAGTCTTTGGAGGTGATATTTTAATAAATAGCAAATATAACAGCAACGATCCTCTTTCTCTGTGTGCTCAAAATATTATTTTTGCCCATGAGTTTATAAATCACATAAGAACAACAACAGATAGTTTTTATCAAGTAAAAATAAATACTCCTCCAAGTCCATATTTAAATAATGGCAATTGACAATTTGGGTCTGAAAACTTTTGTGTTTCTTTTGTGAAAATAAATAGCAAACAAATTGAGTTTTTAAGCAGATTTTGAAATTGAGATATGTCGCTAAAATTGTTTCGAAGAAAGCTTAGATTTCTATATTCAAGGGATTCAGATTTATATCAACTAGGAAAAGATAGTGATGGGTGCTATTCTTTAGAGAGAAGAGGCCATAATGATAATTATATTCTTTCCCCTTAAATGTAATTATAAATTAAAATTTTGGAGAAAATTAAAATTTTCAGAAAAATAAACGATTGAGCTATTTAAAATATGCAAACAGATCTTCAAATTCATCACTTCTTTTAGTTATAAACATCTGGGCTATTGTAAATGATAAAAATTAATCAATGAAATTTAATTTTTCAATAGAAAATAGGATTCTCTACAAAGAACTATAAAATTCATAAGAAATGAGCTTGAAGGCGATTATCTAAAATAGAAGAAATAGATTAAGTGACATCAAATATTAGAATTTTATTGAAGCTAGATTAGTAGATAATCCTAACTACTAGTAAATTGGCATCATAAACTTCAGATACCTAATATTCGACTTAAAGTAGGAATTTTAAAAGTGTGCAGTCTTTATAATAGCTTGGAAAATTTTACTCTTGATTTTATTAAGGGGCATCATAAACTATGTCATAGAGCTAAAAATGCAAGTTATTAAAATTATTAGGTCATTTTTACAAATAAACCTATTAAAATTTAAATAATTAAATTTTTAATATACTTTTAGAAATTCTAAGAATGTTTTAGATATGAAAATTGTAAAATGCTTTAATTAATAACTAAATACGAAAGTAAGAATTAAAATTTTAAATATGCAAGCATAGCTTATTTTTAGAGGGCTAAAGACTGATAAATAATTACAATTACAGTGATAGGTTATTAGAATCTATAAAATTTCCCTTTTTTCTTCAACAAGAAAACGCATTATTTCATAAATAAAATTCTTAATTCACTTTGTTTTTAAAACAAACATTAGAAATAAATTTTAAAAATTCTTAACGAGTAAAATTAATAATTAAGAATAAAACATAGCTAAATCTTTAATCAAATGAGATAGTCAGTTGGGGCCTTAATTTTATAAAATTTTAATGGCGTCCTTCGATTCAAAGCTAATATTTGAAAGGAAAAAGAGAGAAATAGAGCTCGGGATTCAAAATCTTATAGAATGTCAGCTTGGTCTAGATCATCACCAATCAGAAGAAACAAGTCAAATGACATCGGAAATATCAAAAGCCTATGAAATCGACAGAAAATTAAGCATTGAAAGTTCCAATGACATATGGAATATTTTAGAAAATACCAACTTAGGTAATGAGTGAGCTTATTTTTATTTTGGATTAGTAATGGACTATGACAACAAGCTAAAAGAAAAAATTTTAGAATTTATTAAACCTTGTTTACAAAGATTGGAAGTAAATTTACAAATGCTAATAAAAAACTGCAGTGTCATTGAACTAACAAAGCTTATGACATTTTATACTCTTACTGAGAAAGCAGATAAAACTAGGCTTAATCAAGAAAATATAGTGCAGATTATTTGTAGCTTCCAAGACAGATTAAGGCAGCTATATTTTGACGATAACGTTGATAATTTATCTGCTGATCTATTAATAAGAAGATTTTCGCAGCTTTTAAAATTTACTATCAAACGTGGTATGGGTGGGTTTTATAAACTAAACTCAGAATTCTGAAACTTAATTTTAAATAGAGTTACTAGTGTCAAAACGTTTAAGTATGTGTATTCTGCACTTATGAATCATGTAGCATTTATAAGTGAAAATAAAAAGGAAAAATCTCATGATTTGATCTTCCATGTACTTTCACTAAAAGAAGAACTCGGGGCTTCAATTAAAGAAAAATTTTTTTTAAAGCACAAAGATTGAGTATCATCTTATATCCAGTTCTATTTTAATTTCATTTCAGATGATGCTATTCCTGATTATAAGAAAAAATCAATTTTAGAAAAAGATATTGCCAATGCTATTTTAGTTTTTATATCATATATAACAGATAAAAATAGCAAAAATACGAAATATATTATTACAGATTCACAATTAATCAGAATATTTGATTTTTGCCCATTATCTGAAGACATTTATAATCTTTTAGGAAAACTTGTTGAAGTTCAACTTACAAGCCAATTTTATGATATTAATTTTTTGAGGAAATATTTTTCTTCAATAAAAACAGCAGAGCATATATTTAATATTTCCACTGCTAGAAGCATAGCTACTCAGCTTATGCTTTTTTCTTGTTTATATAAAGAGCCTGATTGCGAAAAGATTAAAAGTGACATTTGTGAGTATGCAGTGAATCTCTTTGAATATTGCTATAATACTGATAAATCGACTGGTATTACAACTGATACTAAAAGTGTAGATGATATTGTAAATATCTTAAGCTCAATACTTCGATATTTGCCTCATATATGGGATAAACTTAGCGAAGTAAAATTAAAAATTGATTCACAGTTTATAGGTAATAATCGGAAATGGATCTCCTTTAGAGACTATATTTGGTGAAGTTTAGATGAAGAGCGAGAGATTCAAATAAATGTTAATGTTCCAGAACAATTTAATGGATTTATTGATAATCTAATTGGTTATCTTCGCAATGGTTGCGACGTATTCTGAGAGAATATTTTTAATATTGTATCCATTTGAAATGATGGCTTCAAAATCAATTCAGCTGAATATACAGACAATGACTATTGGGCAAAAGTTTTAATTGAGTTTTGTTGGGGATCCGAAAATCTGGCAGAATTAAGAGAATATTGAAAAAATAAAAAAAATGAAGAAAGCAAAACAAATGAAAATATTATTGCAGAAGAAACCAAAGAAATCATAATGCCTGTAGCTGAAAGCAAAATTGACCAAATTGAAGATAAAATTGCTACTAGAAATGAAGTCTCTAAAGGAAGTACCAGTGATAGCAAGACAGGCTACTCTTTATTGGCTCATTTTGACTTATTTAGTGATATATTAACAGTCACCCCGCAGTCTATTAGTGAATTAACTATTCCAGAAGAGCATAAAGTAAATGAAGAAAGAAAAGAAACAAACAATAGCGCCATTGCATTAATGAATCAAAAACAAAACAAATTAACTGAAAATGACATTAATCTTCAAGCTGAACTTTTAGAAGAATTAAAGAACTCTTTTATATTACAAATTCTGTTTGGTGTTCAAACTCCCGTTCAAGTAAAAAAGTGACTTATCTCTCAGCTAAGCAATTTATTCAAATTATCTATAAAGAATACCAATTTTATAATGAAAACAGTATCATTTGTAGTTCAGCTTATATCTAAGCCAATAGAAAAAGCAAATGCTACTCAACTCGCTATTTTCCAAAATTTAGCTGCTTCAAGAGTAGTAAAAGAAGGCTTAGCAAAGATCGATCTTAATATCGATTTGACAAAAAATTACCATGATTATGTTTATTTTGCTTATATGCCTTTTGATCTTGCAGGGGTTACAGTTTTAGGAGGTGACATTCTAATTAATAGCAAATATAATGATTGTAAAGCCCTTGATTTATGCGCTCAGAAAATAATTTTTGTTCACGAGCTTGCTCATCACATTAGAAAAACAAAAAATGGCTTTTATGAGATAAATGAAAAAACCCCTCCCTTGAAGAAAAACAAAAAAATTAGCAAAGGAGCTCCAGGAGCCATAAAAGCTACCGCTTTACCATATACAAATGAAGGAGGCTGACAGTTAGAGTCTGAGATATTTTGAGTTTTTGTTGTAAAAATCAATGACAAGCAAGTTGATTTTCTTAATAGAATTGAAAACTGACGTCAGCCATTAGAGAATTTTAAATATTGCTTAAGCGATTTATATTCTGACCATTCAGAAAAGTACCAACTGGGAAGAAGTAGCGATGGAATGCATTCTTTAGAGAGAAGAAGTCATAATGATAATTAATCTACATAAATGGTTTTAAAAATATTATCGAGATTTCAATCTTATTAAATTGTAAAATCTTATAAAATTGCTTAAGCTAAAAATCAAACTGCGAAATTCTAACTTTTTATTATCAATATTGATAAATATTATATGATTTTTGAGCACTGGAAATATATAACTAAATGTTTGCTCAGAATTAGCACATTCCAATAGCTTTTTTTATAGATTTACTACTATCTTGCAATTCCTTCAAAATTCAATTCACCGGCAAAATTCAAAAATTGTAAAAATCTTCGAACTAGGAAATCATTAGTAAAACTATGACTTTCATCTTAAAATTAATTGTTTGGAATCTGGCTAAGAATGAATAATTTATTTCACTTATTTTGTATCGTTCAAAGTTGAATTTATCTACTTTCAGAGCTAGCACAAAAATTGCCTTAAGCTTTATTAGCTTCAAAGTTACAGTTTTTAGAAGATCGATAAATGTTTGATATCTTTCATTAAATCTTCTTAATATATATAAATAAATTTAGACAGTGATTACTCTTATTTGTATTTCGATTAATAATTCAATATGATGACACACTAAAAGAAAATTTTTTTGGATTAATAAAATATTTCTTTATAAGCTTTGATTGAAACTACCGAGTATTAATAGATCTCCTAAGCAGAAATAATAAAATATAACTCTGATATCTCCAATTAAGCATCATTTATGCTATCACTGTCTAATATATAGAAATTTGAGGTCTGTTTATATAAATAACTGTCATCCTTTTTCGATTTTTGATATTATTCCACATTTAATAATGTATTATGACTGCATGACAGAGAGATTTAGCAATTTCCATTTATTTTATAATATCAATTTAAAATCATAGCAAACTTATTATTTTTATAAATTTATAAAAAAAGCCATAAATATTTATGATAATGCCAAACCTTTTAATAATTACTGGGGATTTGTAACATGCTGTGCTGCATTTGCAAAATCGATTTCTCCTTCAAGCATCCTTGGGAGTACTTCAACTAGCCTTTGAAAATTTATGTTTTGCTGCTCAAGCATAAATGTTATAACTGGTCTTGCATCTCTGACCCCTGGAAAAGCTTGACTTGTTTTATATCGAAATTCTCCGGAATCATAATTCAGCTCAATATTCCCAAAACTAATACCTTCATTGGCTTTAGAAATAAACCTCAGGCAATTTTTCTTTTGGGAATCTGTTATGGCCCTAATACTCTTGCATTGACTGTAGATTATTACTAAATTTCTTCTCGATTCTATAAGCATTTTTCTATTGCATTCAGGCAAATCTGGCAAATTTATGTTGATTTCGTGGCAGGTCTCGTTTTCTCGGATTTCATGAGGCTGGCCTCCCAATACGTCGATGCATTGGCTTAAAAGGTCACTTTTGTCCATTAACGTAAAAATTATTATAAAATTCTATTTGTAGAGACCTCAATTAGAAAATTTTCATATAGCATCTTAAAAGAACCTATTAAATAGCTGAAAATTCTTTCTTTATTATATCTATTAAACAGGTACTGGCAGTCCAATTGCTGCATAAGTTTCATACCAATATTCAATTAATTCCCAGTCCACAATAGTCCACCACAAATTTGCATAAACTTTTCTTTCCCATAAAAATTTCAAATAATATGCGTGCTCCCACAAATCAATACCTAATATTGGGTAACATTCACCTCCTGCCAGTGGGGAATATTCGTTTTTCTTAGCTTTTATTTCTAAATTCCCTTGACTATCTGAACAAAGCCAAACCCAGCCACTCCCAAACAGTGAATTAGCAGTCTTTGTAAACTCTACAACAAAATCAGAGAAACTTCCCCACTTTTCTTCGATTTTCGCTAATAATTTTCCTTCTGGTTCTTCTTTGGCACAGTCTGCAAGTGTATAAATCCACCATAATAAGCAATGATTGTAATGGCCACCTGCATAGTTTGCGATCCCATCATCTTGCAGCCCATAATTAATTAATAAATCTGTGATTGTTTTTCCTGCATATTCTTGATTATTTTGTATATAATCATTAAGCTCATTGATTATGTTTTTGTGCTCTTTTTTGTGATGATAGTAGATTACTTGAGTTCATAACACTGGCTCTAAAGCGTTATAGGAGTATGGAAGTTTTGGTAAGGAAAATGTGGTATTTTCGTTAGAATAGGAATAGTCGTCTTTTTCTGAGCATGATGCTGAACAATAAGCGATAAGGAGTAACCATATTATCCGTTTTGCACACATTCAACTGTAAATTATACATAAAGTTTAAGAAGGTAAATATGGATAAAGCATTTAGGTTTGAAAAAGAATGAAAATCAATTTTTAAGAAAAAAATTTTGGAGTCTAAAAGAAATAGAAATTTAAGCAATAAGATTATAAATGGCAATTTTATTAAATTACTGTAATATTCGAGTTAGTTTTAAGTTTTAAAGAAGATTTATATAATCGAAAGAATTTATTATTAATATTATGTGAATTACTTTGAGTATAATTTTTTTCCCTTTATCTATATTATATGCGGCCATGATATTATATTTAGCAAATTTCTTTTATAAAAAATTTACTAATTTAAATTATCATTAGTCATTAATCTCTAATATATATACTCCCAACATGCCAAACCTGGATAATTTTAATGTCATACAGTGAAAGCATGCCTAGTTTAACAAAGCAAAACATCCATGATCTTTGCAAATTAGGTGATGAAGAAGCTTTAGTTGACTTTTTATCAAGCTTGGAAGATACCACAAGTGTTCTTTCTCATTTCAATGATGAGGGAATGCTACCACTGCATGTTGCTCTGGTAAACGCAAGGCCAGGCTGCGTTATCACACTATTAAAAGCAGGCTCTGACCCTTGCGTGCCTTTTGAAGGGCTCATGCCAATACATTTATCGCTTGCTTTGGGACAGTTCAAGTTTTACCACCAATCTTGCTTCAGATGCTTGCAAGCCATCCTAGAACACCCTGACGTCTCAGTAAATGCAAGAGACCGCCTTGGCCGCACCGCCCTACACATAGCCGCCATTTCAGGTCTTTCTGACGCTATAACTTTACTAATCTCCAAGTCAATTGACGCCAATCTCCGTGATTTCTCAGGAAGAATGGCAATTCACTGTGCAATTGAGCACAAAAATGAAGTTTGTCTACAACAAATGTTACAAGAACTCGGCAGTGACATGCTATTATGTGCTGACGGAAATGGGGATACACCAATACATCTAGCTGTTAGAAGAGGAGCCTGAAAATGTGTCCCAGTCTTAATTAACTTGGGAAGTGAAGCAATTTTAACTATAAATAATGAGCATGAGCAGACCCCTGAGGACGTCGCAAATATCTGTGGGTTTACCAATGAGTTTCAGAAAGCAAAAAATGGGGTCATCCCACCTCCACATAGCCAGGGACAATGTACAGTGATTACGCATGAAAATTGTAAGGACCATGCCAGTCTTTCGGTAAGGGATAGAGAACTTGTGGCGAAACAGAAAAAATATCAGGCGGAAAACCCTTATCGTATAGAAATTTTATATTTGGATTCATTCGGGTCTTTACTTATAGACGAATTTGCTGATAATATTAATTGGATTAAAAACCCGCCACTTGTAAATGTCGCTGATATTTTAAGAGTCCATGAGTATTCTTATTTTTACCAATTAGAAAAATTTATAAAAGAATTAGAACCAAATTCAGGCCCTGTGAAATTTGATAGAGATACCATTGTAAGTGACAGATCGCTAGATGCCGCTTTTGCAGCTGCTGGGTCTGTAACTCATGCAGTAGATTTAGTTGTCACTGGGAAGTCTAAAAACGCATTTTGCAGCATTCGGCCTCCTGGGCACCATTTAGGCCCTTCAGGCGCTGTTGACTCTGATGGTGAGCCTGATTTGACGTCTGCTGGATTTTGCTTATTAAATAACGTCGCTATTGGAGCTGCATATGCCATTTATAACTATAGAGGAAATATTAATAAAGTTGCTATTGTGGATTTTGATGTACATCATGGGAATGGGACTGAAGCAATTGTAAAGAATTTGAAACCTTCTAAGCATGTCCATGCTATTGATTTAAATAATATCGGAATTAAAGCAAATATTACGTCAAGATCATATAAACCTTGGCTTTCTGTTGATGACTCTAAAAATGTATTATTTATTTCTTCGCATGGATATGGTGAAGATTTTGGTGGGAAATTTTATCCGTATTCTGGGACTTATTGTGGACCAGAAGAAGACTACCCAGCTGGGATTCTTAATTTGCCGATGTCTTATGGAACTGAGTCTTCGGTATTTAGACAAAATTATAGAGAAAAAGTGTTTCCAAGATTACTTGAGTTTCAACCTGATTTAATTATGATTTCAGCTGGCTTTGATGGACATGGGCTTGATTCTATAAACCACGGATTTATGGACTTAGACGAAGACGATTTTACCTGGGTAACTGAAAATTTAATAAAAATAGCCAACACCTGTTGCCAAGGCAGAATTGTATCAGTTCTTGAAGGAGGCTACAGAATAAAAGGAGGCATCGTTTCAGCACTGGCACAGTCTGTAGCTGCACATGTAATGGCCCTTATGAACGCTACTAATGAATATTACACACAGCCAGACATGCTTAGTGTCGAAAGAGATTCTCAAAAAATGGAACTAAAAAGAAAAATTAAAGAAGAAAATGTAGGGATGAGGCTGAGAAGGAGAAAAATTGTGAATAATGAAACCAGTTTGGATATGGAAGCTAATGAAGATGAAAATGGATTCGAAAGTGGCTTGGAAAGTAATGAAGAAAGTGGGGAGGAAGAAGAGGAAGATGGAGAAATTGAAGAAGGTGATGAAGAAAAAAGCGGAGATCATGCAGAAGAGGCAGCAACTGAAGAAACAGAAATCAATCATGAAAATTCTACTACTGATGAACATAAGGTAATTGGGATTTAGATGAAGGATTTAATAAATAATATTAATTTCTATATGGAAAAATATTTATATTAATTTCTTCTAGAAAATATCACTTTTAGCAGAAGTTGTCCTTATATGATCACTTTTACTTCTTTCAAATCTTGAATCTTCTGTCAGCCATTTTCTTATTTTTGGTTTTTTTGCAAATGATAATGCATCAACTGCTTCTCTATAAGTGTTGAAATTATCTTTTTGTGCAGCCTCATCGCACTCATTATCTATATTTTCAATAATAATGTAGGGAGATAAAGTTTCATAGCATGAAATACTTCTCATCATGACTTCGTTATTATTTGACTGGCAGGTGTCACAAGTACTGCAAGTTGTTTTATATAATTCACTCTCTGGTAATGGTATTATTTTTAATGCTTTGAAATAGTCACTAAAAAATTTCAAATCAAAACTGTGGTCTTTTCCCTCATATATTAAGACCATATGGCTTCTTATCCTTATAGGATATTGTCCAAGTTGGTGAGTTTTTCTTGCAAAAAGATATAATTTTTCATTTAAAAAAGCTCGTCTGCGGCCTGAAAATTTGCTCTCAAAAAATTGAAGGGTATGAGCCTCGAAACCTATTTGGACCTTCCAAATGTAAAGCTTTTTAGACCATTTTATATGTTTTCCAACACAGCTTGAGTTGAATGTTATTATTCTGAAATTGTTTGGCATATTAAATTTATACAACCTTTTTATAAGGTAAATAAAAAGAGATTACGCAAGCTTAGTGAAATATTTCTTCCAAAATTAATATTAGTAATGATTCTTATAAGAAAAATTTACAAACAAAGAAATTATAATTAAATCTTATAAAATTTGGAGTTTTGATGAAAATTTGATGAGAAAATGTAACAAAATGAATAGCATTTTTTGCAATTGCATGCTAAATATAAAATTGTCATCAGAAATTTAATATTATTCTCATAAATTCACATGATATTAATAATTATTCCTCGTAGAAATTCTTATATTTCTTTTCCATTTTACAAGTATAGAAAAATTTTATAGAAAAACGATGCAAGAATCTTCAAACCTTAGTTATTTGTTAGGACATCCTACTCTCAGCCCTCAAAAGCAAGTCAAAATTGACAATAGATATTTTTCTGAGAAAAGCCAGCCCTTAACTATATATCCTTCAAATAATATTGAACGGATTAGCGCTATATTACAAAATTTTTTTAAATCACATGGAATAAAGTTCACCCATACAGACAAAAAGATTAAAATTCTGCCCGTCTTCATTAATCAAGGCTCTGTCTCACATCTATTTTTGCTTTTCAAAGATAATTCAATTCATGTCTTTGTCACAATTACTCAAAGCATCATATATATTTCAATAAAATCAACGTTTATAAAGCCAAATTGACTTATGGAGACAATCAGTCCTCAGCTAAATCAAATAAATTCATCATTTCTTAAATTCAGCCTTCATTATGCACCTCCAGCCTTAGAAACCAAACATTCTTCAGAGACCTATGAAAGTTGGAATATTTTATTGATCTCTCGCTTTATGCATTTTTTTTATTATAATGACAAAGAGGTTATAAAATACTGCTGAAAAACAATCAAAGAAGGAGTTGATATATTATATGAAAAAATAAAGATTTTACAAAATATAAATAAACCCTTATCTTTTAGAAATTTCTGAGACGAGCATAAAATCAAGCAAAAAGAAGCTCATGAAACATTGAAAAAAGGGGTTTCTATGCTTGATTTTAAAACTATTAAAGAAAATGGATTTGTGTTTCTTATCAGTGTTTGTGATGATCATGGCGGCTTACAGCCATGATCAACATTTCCTTTAATTTTTGAAACTAAAGCAGAAATAATTGAAGTAAGAATAATTTTTGCAATAAACCAGCGCGTCGTCACATTCGAAAAAAGCAACTATGAATCAATAATAGAGTTTATTTCAATAGTAAATTCCTATATAAATTTTGGGGGTTTTGTCTGAGATTCAAGAAAAAATCAGGTCCTGCTAAAAATGGCGTTTTATTATGTTGGGTACTCAAAAGAAAACTTATTAAATTTGCCTAAAGAAATATTTAAAAATATCAGCACTTATAAAACATATGCAAAAGGGTTAAATCAAATTTATAGTAAAAGAAACCTTTCAAGCCCAATAGAAATATTTAATTATTGCCAAGAAGGCTCATCAGCAAATCAGCTTGATGAAGATTCTGATTCGGTTAAAAATCTTGATGATGTAAAAATTCATAAAACAATTGTTTTACAATTAAAACGGAAAAATTATTATAAGGAAAAAAAAATTTTTGCAGTAATTTCTTCAAGAGAGGTTCTTAAAGAAATTTTCCAGGCTGAAAATGTATTTTTTTTTGACGAAAATCAAGAAATTAAATATGAATTTATAGAAGGTAAAGATTTAACTAGAGCTATACTTGATATAAAATTACCAGATATTTTTGAGGAATTTGCAAAAGAGATGCATAAAGCAAGCTTAATTTTTCAAAAAAGCCCTTTGGAATTTTTAAGAGTTTTTGAGAAAAAATTAAAATTTTGCTATAAAGGCGCTTCTCTGCAGACAGTAGTGCAAAGAGACAAAAATAAAACTGATTATTATGACTTTATGAAAAGCTGCTTTGATTATTTAGAGATTTATTTGTGCAAAATACTGAATAAGAAGTAAATTCGAGCTTAATTGATTTTTTAATGAACAATAAAGCATAAAACGCCAAGATAAGAAAACATATTTAATATTTTTCCCCTTAAAGCATATTAAAATGGAATTAAAACTTGAGCAATTTTCTTAAATATTAACGCTAAAATATTGATGTCTTATTCCTATATTTGCATTTTCTCTTACCTGCAAGAGTGAAATTTTAGTATTAGCATAATAGCAATATAGGAGAGTATAAATTAAGTCACATTGATCTTGAAGTATTTTGAGTTTCAAGGGACATGGATTTTACTTAAAATCTCAAAATTGTTTTGGATCAATTTCTATAATATCAAATTGTACAGTGAATATTCATCAGTGGCACGATATGCTGATACAGCTCTTAATACATTTTGTTTCTTTTCTTCCTCAACTAATATTTGCATTTCTGTTTGCCGATTATCTGATTTCTATCTACTATATAAACCAATCATCTAGATTGCTTTGCGAAGTGCTCCCCAATACAATCAAGACGTTGATATAGTGTTTTTATTGATAAATCAACTAGCAGATTGACAAATTTAAGCATTGAATGAATTTTTGGTTTTATCAGCAAAAGTTGGTACCAATCTCTTAAACAGCATCAGAAAGCACCAGACTAATTAGTCCAAATTGATGGATTTCCTATATTTCATATGTCGTATGCATATATTACATAATTATAAAAAAATGCATAATTAATTAAAATTTTAAATTGTAAAATCTTAAGATAATCTAAGAATATGATACCTGCTGCTTCATTAAAATTTTTGATATCAACTTGCATAAGTCTGAGAATACGTCAAAATACCAAAAATGCTTATCGTGATAGCAAATATTCGAAAAAGGCCAAAACATTGGATATAGGCCTCCATAAAAATACCAATAATTTCAATCTTTCACTTCTGAATGATAGCACTCAAATTCACTCGTTAAAACATGGCATCTGGCTTTCATTACAAATAAGAATTTTCATGGCTCTTTGGAAATTTAATAGAGTTTTTCCATATGAATTATTTTCGGGAGCATAACTATATATGCACCCAAGCATTTTTCCAATTCTTAAAAAAAATTTTTCATATATGAATGATTGCTAAGGTGTGAAGTGCTGGGCTTGGCAAATTTGCTATTGCTTTTCTCTTATTCTTTTTTATGTTATATTATCAAAAGCAATATAACTTTCTTTTGTAAATCCATCACCTCTAAAGATATAAGCTATAATATTGAGTGATTCACCTAAAATTATAAATGAAATTATGAATGGTTTTACAGCCTAAAGACAGAAAATTTTTAGCCCCATGCTACTCATTAAATATTAATTAATATGAATAACATATTAGAATAAAATTATTTAATATGCCTAAATTTTGTAATTCTAGGAATCACAGAGATTAATATAAAATATCCTGAATATTTTAATATCAGAAATTTTTCACTAATCATGTAGTTTACTTGCACCAAAAGCAATTAAAAAAATTCTCTGAGCTATTCAGGGCAAAGCAAGACACAGCAAGCTACTTCAATGCTTGAGCTATCTAAAAATACTTGTTTATTTTAAAGTTATAGATGCTATTGCAGTTATTTATAGACTTTTTTCTTTGTTCCTCTTTTAATGCTTTATCTAAATTCTCTTTCTATCTAAGAATTTTTCTAGGGATTATAGTTATATATCCACCCAAATTTCTTTCAATAATTAAATTTTTTTTTCATGTACAATTATCAATGTCTGAAGTACTGATCTTGGCAAAATAGCTATTATGTTTCGCTTATCTCTTCTTCTGCTTTATTTATCAGTTCTTTTCTTGGGTTCAACCCTCAAAGATATAGACATAATTTGTAGAGAAATTAAATACCTTTGCAACCTGTGCATTAAAAAATCAATCGATTCCACCTTGATATTGATAAGAAGCAGTACCTAATAAGCTCATTATTTTTACTAACGCTTTTTAATTAAAATAGTTGGGATACATTAATTAACTATTAATCTTTTGATTTTAACTAAAAATGAATTTTGGACAAGTTTATTATTTTCCATGTTATAGATAAGAAAGTCTTGTGAGTCGCTTGATAATAAGCAGATATGATTAGGGATATTTACAATTTATCTAAGTCTTAAAGTTTTCACGTCAGCTAATGAGATTTGTGAGGGTCTTCATATATTACTTATATTTATTATCAATTAATTAAAATTATTTAATTTTTGCACTATTTAAGAGAAAAGTCCGATAATGGGAAATATTATTCGAATTTAAATATAATTTTATTTGCTTTTAGGAGAAGAATAAGGAAATCTATTTTAGATTCTTATAAGCTGCAAAAAGTCTTTTTTTATGAGATAAAGAAGAGAATTGATCTTGCAATACTCATGCTAATATAAACTCAGAAAAAAAATGCAAAATAGATTATGAAACAATAATTGGAAGCCACAAGCCGAATAAAATTAACGAAAAAATCAGATTGATAAGGATTCCAATATATTTGAAATTATATTTTTCTTTCAAATATATGTAAATTGAAAATCTTAAAAATATTTACAAAATTATTAGCCTTGAGAGCGAGTATTAGAGATCCAAAGAGGCTACAGTATCAGATATTTTTAATATTGGATATTCATAAATAGCAATAAATGCTTATAAGAGCTATCAATTATTTCAGGAGTTATAAATTTTCTAAATGAATAAACCCAAATTACTGTTATTCTTCAAGTTAAGCAAGCATTCCATTAAAATTAAATCTGGTCTTAATCTAACAATAAAATCGACTTGGTTGGAGAGTACGTTTTATTAAATCAAAATTTGGTTACATTAAATTATTTATGCTTTATTTGAATTATAATGATCTAAACAAAATCTTTTCTTAATAATTGATAATTTCTAGAATTATTTTAATCGCTAGCCAGCGAAATTCCCTATTCGGCCTTATGAAATTTCTTTCTAGTTTATTCAAATAATTAAAAATTATTAATATTTACAACAAATTTATTTATTAAATGTCCTGATCAAATTTTCTATTTCTTTTTATAATCGAATATTTATATTTTTACAAGATGAAAAATTAATTGAAAAATTATCAGTGTCCTTCTCCTAACTATAAAAACCGCTATGAATAAATAATTAATATATTTTGGCTGGTGGATTTCTTTTTCGGCTTTTTTATCCATCATATTAATTTAATGCTGATCCAATTTTACATACTTCTCAGAATTGCTTTGGGCCAATTTTCTAATATACCGATTTTGTACAGTGAATATACTTCTCCTCTGCTGCTCATGTATTTCAAAACTACTTTAGACTGCTCAACAGGAACTGAGCCAGGTTGCAGCTTGGACTCTCCATTTCGGTTCATACTTTATGAAATAGTCGATTTGTCTGACATTGAAGC
The DNA here is from genome assembly GCA_949751835.1 of Blepharisma japonicum. Lineage (NCBI taxonomy): Eukaryota > Ciliophora > Heterotrichea > Heterotrichida > Blepharismidae > Blepharisma > Blepharisma japonicum. Next base: position 4,446 of record CATKHK010000127.1, on the reverse strand, counting down.
TATATTCGAAAATCCAGAATACTTTATTGTTTATGACGCAGTTTCATCATTGGGCATTTCCTCATTGATAAACACTTATGCAAGAACATTAGGGGTTATTCACTTTATTGTCGGCTATCCTGTGGATGTTTCTTTATCAAGTGCTTACTATTCCGATTATTCGTTTAGCTCTTATGCTAGCACAGCATTAAGTATAGCGAAAGCTTATAATATAAATCAAGCAATAGCCCTGATAAGTAGTGAATTTACTGAAATGAATTTTTATAATGACCAAGGAATTGAAATAGTTGGGCAGTTTGTTTTACCACAAACTGCTAGCTATGAGTATATTTCTTGATTAATTTCAAAAAAAATAAAGCCTATGGGAATTAAATGATTTTTTTTTAAAACTAATAAAGAAATTTCAGAAAAAATCCAACAAGCTTTAGTCGAAGCTGATATGAATAAAAAAGGCTACACATATATTTATATACAGGAAGCTGCTTGGGGAGCATACTTAGAAGGATCGATATTATTAGAAGGGAAATGGTTTCATAGTACAGATACCTTCAGCTATATTAATAACATTATATATTATGGTTCAATAGTGCTTTATAACTTGATAGCAAGTCTATCAATTCAAGGATCATTTTCTGGCTATATCTTAAATGGCTTGGTTGCACAAGTTCTTAGGCCTGAAGTAATGGGCTACACTATTTGGAATATTCAAGGAGGAGAAGTAAAAGCTGTTGGAGTAATAAATGGAAGTGGAGTCCAAATTCAATTACCTGTCATATTTCCAGGAGAAACTTATGAGGTACCAAATAATAATAAAATCGAAATCCCAATAAGTATAAGTGGAGTGACCTATGATAATTATTTGAAAGATGGTCTGAACATGATGAATCAAATAGGAGTAAATTTAGCGATAGAGGCTATTATAGCAGAAGGTGTTTTGCTGCCAAATTTTGATATAGTTGTGAATAATATAACAAATTGCAAATTTACTGATGAAAATTCAACTTATAATTGCTTTTTAGATCATTTGGATGATTTAGGATATTTTCATATTCCGAGATTAGAAACATCTGCAGCTTTAGCAACAATGGAGGTTTTTAAAGAAAATAATATTTTAACACCTGTTTTAGGAGTGCAGACGTCGACTCAAATGAGTAATTCTAAATATTATCCTCAATATGCAAGAGTCTCTTATCCAAATTCACGCACAGCTTCAGCCGCTGCGCTTATTTTGAGTGTTTTTGGGATATCTAAATGTTCTTTATTGTACTCCGATTCACAATGAGGAGAAGATTATAGCTCTGAATTTCAAAATCAGACGGTTTCATACGGAATAAAAATTTTAAACACAAATAGAGCAGTTTCTCTAGGATTTAAGGGCAGCAATAAAAAAATAATCCAAGAAATAATTGACCTTAAAACTAGATATGTAGTTCTAGAAGTACAATGGCCTGATATTTTATATGTAATTGAAGCATTTTATGACTTAGGAATGCGAGAAGGCGATATTTATTTAATTATAGGTGATGGGATGATAAGCACTTCAGATTTAGATGAAAAATTAATAGGCAGCAAATCTTATTCAAAAAGAAAAGAAATTATGAGCGGGTTAATTTATATCAGCTTTTTAGCATTCGAAAACCAAATCGGATTTGACTTGAAAAATGAAATCTCAGCAAAATATGGATCTGTATCCGATTATATGTGCTTATTTTATGATGCCGCCTATCTCGGCTTATATACGATAAATGCGTTAATAAATTGAGGAATTAATGTAAATAGCACTAATATTGAAGACTCTCTTCGAGAAGTCGCTTTTACAGGCTGCTCTGGAGTTGTAAGAGTTAGCCAAGAAGGCAATGATCGGCTTAATACAATTTTAGGAATTTATAACTTAATACAAGTCAACTCAAACTGAACTACGAACCTCTGCGGATTTTATGATCCAGGTCAGCTTATTGTGCTTCAAATAAAACAGTCAATTTCATGAAATGCAAACGGTGATATTCCCAGTGATATAATAGGAGATGACCAAGAATGCCCATTCAGAAGCATTCTTGTACAGTCATTTCTATATGGCTATTTTATTTTGATAATAATCGAAGTTATTCCAATGATTTTTGGAACACTTTTTGCAATAAAATGTTATAATTTCATTTTTAAACAAAAATATCCAAAGCTAATTAATGCAGAGAAAGAAAATTTTCTTGATATTCTTTCTTACATGTTTTTTATGATAGAGAGCTTACAATACATGCAAATAGGACCAGATTTTTCAGTTTTTTTCCCTAAATGATCAAACGCTACAAAAATCACAACACTATATGTAAGAGGATATTTTAAAAAAGGTCTGTTTACTTTTTGAAATCAGGTGGTATTTTATGAGACTTTAGGATATGTATGATTTTTCCTATTCCTATGAAAAATATTTAAAATAGGAAAAAATTCTGATCATTTTATTTTAGCTACCATCAATGAAATGAATCTTTATATTATGCCCATCATAGGAGAAATTCTTTTTTTGCCTATCAATTTGTATTTAATTCAAACTTTTCAATGCACAAGTAGCATTGGAAATAATTTTAAAGACAGTTTTAATAATCAAGACTGTTCAACATTTTGCTGGCAAGGAGAGCATATTACTTATGTTATTATTTCTTTATTAGCGCTTTTTGTGTATCTCCCTACAAGTTTATATTTTCGATTTACCTGAAAAAACGATTTACCATTTCACTTCCAAGAGCAACCTTTTCATGTTGCTTTAAAAAGTGCCTTCCAAATTCTTTTGATTGCAATTATCACAATAGTTAGCCCAGCCTCTGAAAACGTTTCCTTAGGAATATGCATTGGCTTATTGCTACTATATATAATAATCTCAATAATAAAAAAGCCATTGACTTATGACCGAGCTTCATTGTGATATATAATTTTTATAGCTTGCAGCATGATACTATGATGCTGCTGTGCATTAGCAAAAGCTAATAAAGTGGCTGCATTAATTACGCTAGTAATTGGATGAATGATATTAGCGATATTTGGAGCTATTTATCAAAAATTAAAGCTCCCGTGTCTATTGGAGAATGAAAAAGGTGTAGATATTTACCGGCTCTTTAGATTTCAGCTTTTATCAATTACCCCGGAAGCTGCAGGAATTTCTAAGATGAAGTCACTAAAGTATATTTACGATGATGGCTTGTCTCCTGTTAAAGAAATAAAACATCAACAAATAATAAAGTCACCTAGGAGCTTTTTGTCAGAAGAAGATAACCTAAAATCAAGTCTTCAGTTTTTCGATCTTAACAATGAAAATGTAGAATGTATAGGGGAATATAGTTCCAGTTGAGCTTTCAAATAATTTTTATATTAATTACAAATAAACACATTTTAAGTTAGTTCCTTTTCATTTTAAATTAAAAATGGTTAAATAATTGTTTTATCTTTTTCATTTGATTAATATTTATATATCCGAAGTTCCTCTCCTTAGAATAATATTGCTATATTTTGTTATATTATTATAGTTTCATAAGATAATTAATGATTAAGAAAACTAATAAAATTGTAAACAGTTTTAATGGAAGTATAAACTTATCAGTCATTATTTTTTCAATAATATAAGAATATATCTTAAAAATAATTTTAAATCCAAACTTTCTCATAAATTCAATCTTCTAATTACCTTATGCATTAAGTTTAAATTAATAACTTTCTTTCATATAAAATACTTTTCTAAAAAAAAACAAATTTTTTGATTCCTTTTCTTTAATTATAAAATGGTAAATCAACAATAAGCCACAACCTGGCAAATTCGTTTTTATTACTTTTTATTAGTTTGTTAATATAATATAATTAAATGCTGATCCAATTTTACATTTTATTCAAAATTGTAACAGGACAACTGTCCATTGTTCCGATTTTGTACAGCGAGTATACTTCTCCTTTGCTGGTTATGTACTTCAAGAACACTTTAGATTGTTCAGCTGAAAACAGCGCTGGGTGTAATTTAAACTCACAATTTCGGCTCAGTCTTTATAAGATTGTTGAATTATCAGATATAGAAAAAGTCTTCGAAAACCAAGATGTTTTGATGATTTATGACGCAGTGTCATCATTAGGGATTTCATCAATAATAAACACATATGCAAGAAGTATAGGATTTCTACAGGTAATAATTGGCTACCCTCTAGGCATAACTTTACCTTATGTTTACTATGTGGAGTATTCTTTTAGTAATTATGCAAGCACAGCATTAAGTATAGCTAAAAATTATAATATAAAAAAAGCAATAGCTCTTATTAGCAGTGAATTTGCTGAAATGGATTTTGGAAATGATGACGAAGTTTCGGTTTCTCAATTTGTCTTGCCTCAAACTGCTACTTACGAATACATTTATTGATTAATTTCAAAAAAATTAAAACCTATGGGAATTAAATGATTTTTTTTTAAAACGAA
>CATKHK010000126.1:0-104781 GCA_949751835.1 Blepharisma japonicum | reverse complement strand
TGGGAAAAATGATTTCAGAATATCTTAAGCCTGAGAATATGGGATATACCATTTGAAATGTGCAAGGTGGAAGTATAAAAGCAGTAGGGACTATACATGGAAAATTAATCCAAATGGTTTCTCCTCTATTATTTCCTGGAGAAACTTATGATGCACCAAATAATAATAAAATCGAAATTTCTATCAGCACAAGTAGATCAACATCTGATAATAACGGATTGAATATTTTGAATCAAATAGGAATTTCTTTAGCTATAAGAAATATTAAAGAACAAGACGAAATATTATCGAATTTTGATATTTCTGTTAATAATATAACGGACTGCAGCAGTATTAATGATAATTTATGCTTTTTAGACCATTTTGATGATCTGGGGTATTTTTATATTCCCAGACTTGAAACATCTACAGTCTTATCAACTATAGCAATTTTCCAAGAAAATAATATTTTGACACCTGTTTTAGGGGTGCAGACGTCAACTGCAATGAGCGACTTAAATTATTACCCTCAATATGCAAGAGTTTCCTATCCAAACTCACGCACAGCATCAGCAACTGCACTTATTTTAAGTGTTTTCGGGATTTCTAAATGCTCTTTTTTATACTCAGATTCACAATGAGGAAGAGATTTTAATGAGCATTTTGCAAAACATACTGAGGAATATGATATTAAAATTTTAAATAAAAATAGAATTGTTCCATTAGGATTCAACGGTAGTGATAAAAAGATTATACAAGAAATTATTGACCTGAAAAGCAGATACATAGTTTTAGAGGTTAAATGGCCTGATAATTTGTATATAATTGAAGCATTTTATGACTTAGGAATGAGAAAAGGCGATATTTTTTTACTTATAGGTGATGGGATGATAAGTACATCTGATATAGAAGAAAAATTAATCGGTGACAAATCTTACAATAAAAGAAAAGAAATTATGAGTGGGCTTATCTATATAAGTTTCTTGGCATTTCAAAATCAAATTGGCAATAAATTAAAAAATGAAATTTTAGCTGAATATAACTACCTAAATGACTATATGTGCTTATTTTATGATGCAACTTATCTTGGCCTATATACGATAGATGCGCTAATAAATTGAGGAATTAATGTAAATAGCACTAATATTGAAAGTTCAGTTAGAGCAGTCTCATTTACAGGCTGCTCTGGAGTTGTAAGAGTTAGCCAAGAAGGCAATGATAGACTTACAGTTATTTTAGGAATTTATAACTTAATACAAGTTAACTCAAACTGAACTATGAATCTTTGTGGACTTTATGATCCAAGCCAACTTATTGTGCTTCAAATAAAACAGTTGATTTCATGAAATGCAAAGGGAGACGTTCCTAGTGATATAATAGGAGATGATCAAGAATGCCCATTCAGAGATATTCTTGTACAGTCATTTCTCAATGGATATTTTATTTTGATAATAATCGAAGTCATTCAAATGATTATTGAAATTGTTTTTGTAATAAAATTTTACAATTTTATTTTTAAACAAAAATACCCTAAGCTTTCTGAAACTCAAAAAGAAAATTTTTATGACATTATTTCTTATTTACTTTTTGTGATAGAAAATATGCAATATATGCAAGTAGGGCCAGATTTTACAGGCTTTTTCCCCAAATGATCTAATTTAACCAAATTTACAACACTTGATATAAGAGGATTCTTTAAAAAAGACTTAATCACATTTTGAGTTCAGATACAGTTTTATGAAGCTCTTGCATTTATATGATTCTTGTTATTTTTATGGAAAATACTCAAAATAGGAAAAACTTCAGACAATTCTATATTGGTAGATTTTAATGAACTTATCCTTTACATTACTCCTATCATAGGAGAAATTCTATTTTTGCCTATCAATTTGTATTTATTTCAAACTTTTCAATGCACAAGTAGCATAGGAAATAATTTTAAAGATAGCTTCAATGATCATATATGCTCAACATTTTGCTGGAAAGGAGAGCATATTACTTATGTTATTATTTCTTCTTTAGCGCTATCTGTGTATCTCCCTACAAGTTTATACTTCAGGTTTACCTGAAAAAAAGATTTACCATTTCACTTCCAAGAGCAGCCTTTTCACCTTGCCCTAAAAAGTACCGTCCAATTTTTTTTGGTTTTATTGGTCACAATAATAAATCCTGCTTCTGAAAATGCTTTTTTAGGGCTATGTATAGGTTTACTTCTATTATATTTAATAATCTCAACAATAAAAAAGCCATTGAATTATGACCGAGCCTCATTGTGATATATAGCTTTTATAGCTTGCAGTTTATGGCTTTGATGCTGTTGTGCTCTAGCAAAAGCAAATAAAATAGTTGCATTCGTTATGCTAATAATTGGCTGAATATTATTATTGATATCTGGAGTTATTTATCAAAAATTGAAACTTCCTTGCCTATTGAATTCTGAAAAAGGTTTAGATATTCATAGACTTTTTAGATTTCAGCTATTTTCAATCACTCCTGAAGCTGCAGGAATTTCTAAAGTTCAGTCAATGAAATATATCTATGAGGATTCTTCACCAAAAGAGATAAAAATTCAATCAAGGTTGAGATCTCCTAGAAATTTTTTATCAGAAGAGGATTACATAAAATCAAACATTCAGTTCTTTGACATTGGCAATGAAAATGCCGAACTTGTTGGGGATTATAGCTCGAGCTGTAGCAACAGCGCTATAGTCAAAAATGTGTAATCATTCAATAATATTTTGGATTTTAATTAATGTAAATCCAATAATAAAGATTTATTACATTATTTATTTATATTAAGCTTATCTATTTTACTTTTGGATATAGCATTTTATAATTAAAAGTATTTTTCAATAAAAATTATATTTATTTGATAAAAATAGGAAATAGATGAGACTTTAGAAATCCTGATATAAAGATAAGGTTAGAATTGGTATCAATTAAAGATTTTATATTATTTTTACTGATATGGGGTAAAAGTTGATATACAGATATATATGAAATGTGAATTATAATAGATAATTGAAGATTAGGAAGGGCTATATATTGATAAAGTAACGAAATTATAGAAAACATATATTATCAGCAATGAGAGAGGCATTTAGTAAGATAGCATGACAAGAAAATCGAGTTTTTAAAACTCAAAAATCAAAAAAAGGCCGGATAAAATAATAAAAGTTTAATCTCAAAAAATGCTCGACATAAATCTGGCGAAAAATTTATTAGGCAATGTATAAGCCTTGCTGCATTCTACTCGTCTTATGATAATTATAAGAAATTAGGCATAAATAATAAATTTTTTAACGTGTTCTATATATTATGACTCTTGTTCATAGTAGTCTCTTCAAAATCTATTAATAATGATTATAATTTAACTATTTCTTAATAAAAATAATAAAATTTAATGAATTTTCTAAATGGAATATATTTTTATTTATGATTAATTCGATCTTATATGTATTTTATTTTAAATGTCCCAATAATTAATTATATAAAAAATAACTAAAGGCAGCTTTTAGTCAGTGAAAACATTTTGCATAATATTTTTAGTAATTATAATTATAATATCATGATAATCTGAATACTCATAGGGATCGCAGCTGGACAATTATCGATTGTCCCAATTTTGATAAGCGAAAGTACTTCTCCCGCACTAGCTGACTATTTGATGAATAATTTTGACTGCTCAAATGTAACTAACGTAGGCTGCAAGGCGGATTTACATTTTCGATTCATAGTCTATAAAATCGCAAATTTTTCTGATTTGGATGCAATTTTTGTAAATTCAGATATAGTTATCATTTTTGACGCAACAGCTTCATTAGGGATATCTGCATTAATAAACGAGTATGCAAGAAAAATAGGGTTTCTTCAAACTATTGCAGGTTATCCTCCTAAAAATGCTTTATCCCATTCATTTTATTCATATTACTCATACAATTCCTATGTGGAAGCTGCGCTATCTATAGCCAAAAATTATATATGTCGTTGGTCTTTTTAGGTATCAGTATTAATTAAAGTCATAGCAAGTTGCTTATTCTTGCAGTCTTCTGACTGGGAAATAGGGAACTTTTTGTAACTAGTTCCCTAGTTACTGATGCAAAAAGACCCTATAAAAGATAATATTGATAAAGCAATTGCCATTATTACCAGTGAATATATTGAGATGGATTTTAAAAATGAAGAAGGGATTGAAATTATTAATCAAATAATTGTACCCCAAGCAGCCGCTTATGACTATATTTTTTGATTAATTTCGAAACAAATAAAACCTCTAGGGATTAAATGATTTTTTTTAAAAACAAATCCGGCTATTTCTAAATTGATTCAACAAGCATTAGTTGAAGCCGACATGAATAAAGCAGGCTATACTTATATCTATATACAAGAAGCAGCTTATGGTGCCTATTTAGAAGGCTCTATATTACTAGAAGCAAAATCCTGGCACAGCACTGATATTTATAACTATATTTATAAGCTCCTTCATTTTGCCGCAAATAATGTATACAATTTATTAACCTATAATAGAAATCAAGGATCCTTTTCAGGATACATATTAAATAAGTCTTTAGCCAATGTATTAAAACCTGAAGTTATGGGATATACAATCTGAAATATCAAAAATGGAATTGTAACAAAAGCTGGGAATATTAATGAGGCTGGATTTCAGCTTTATTCAGACTTGGTATTTCCTGGAGGAACAACTGACCCTCCGAATTCTGAAAAAATTAAAATTCCGATAAGTGTAAATGGAGTAAGTTATAATAATGATGGACTAAATACAGTAAATCAAATAGGAGTTGATTTTGCAATTAATGCTATAAAGGCAGAGGATAATTTTTTGGCAAATTTTGATATTGAAACCAAGAATGTCACTGATTGTGAGTTTAATAATTTAACTGACTTCGGGTATTTTTATATTTCTGCATCTGAAACTGAATTGGTGCTAGAAGCAATGAAATTTTTTAAAGAAAATAGCATACTGGCTCCTGTTTTAGGAGTAGAAACATCAACTTTAATGAGCAGTTTGGAGTATTATCCACAATATGCAAGAGTTTCTTACCCAAATTCACGAACTGCATCGGCTGCTGCTTTGATTTTAAGTGTTTTTGGAATTTCTAAATGCTCTGTGCTCTATACAGACTCACTATGAGGAGAAGACTTTATTAAGCATTTCGAAAATCAGACTAAATCATATCAAATAGGAATTTTAAACCAAAAAAGAGTAGTTCCATTAGGTTTTAATGGGAGCGATACAAAAATAATACAAGAAATTATTGACCTGAAAACCAGATTTATTGTTTTAGAAGTGCATAAACCTGATATATTTTATATAATTGAAGCATTTTATGACTTAGGGATGAGAGAAGGCGATATTTATTTAATTACAGGTGATGGAATGATAAGTACTTCTGATTTAAACGAAAAATTAATTGGAAGTAAATCTTATAATAAAAGAAAAGAAATTATGAGTGGACTTATATATATAAGCTTCTTGGCGTTTCAAAATCAATTTGGATTTGATTTAAAAAGCAAAATTTTATCCGAGTATGGCTTTGTAAATGATATTATGTGTTTATATTATGATGCAGCATACCTTGGTCTATATACGATAAATACATTAATGAATTGAGGAGTTAATTTGAATTACTCTACAATTCAAGACACAGTCAGAGAAGTTGCTTTTACTAGTTATTCTGGAGTTGTAAGAATTAGCCAAGAAGGTAATGACAGACTTACGACAATTTTAGGAATTTATAACTTAATAGAAATTAATTCAACGTGGACAATGAATCTTTGTGGAGTTTATGATCCAAGCCAGCTTATTATGCTTCAAATAAAGCAATCAATTTCTTGAAATTCTAATGGTGGGGTTCCGAATGATATAATAGGAGATGGCCAAGAATGTCCATTCAGAGACATTCTTGTGCAGTCTTTTCTCTATGGATATTTTATTTGATAATAATCGAAATTATTCCGATATTTATTGGATTTTTTTTTGTGGTGAAGTTTTACAAATTTTGTTTTAGCCAAAAATACCCAAAACTCATTAACACTGAAAAAGAAAACCTTCTTGATATTCTTTCTTATTTTATTATTTTTATAGAAAACGTACAATATACTCAAATGTCTCCAAATTTTAAAGATTTTTTCCCTAGATGATCAAATGCTACTAAATTAGTATTTTTTGATATAAGAGGAATTTTTAAAAATGGCCTATTCACTTTTTGGAATCAAGTGCAACTTTATCAAGCCTTAGTATTTACATGAATTTTACTATTTTTTTGAAAATATCTAGTAAAGTGTAGAAATCCGACGAAAAATTCTATATTGGGGACTGTCAATGATCTTAGCTTGTATATTATGCCTATTATAGGGGAAATACTATTTCTACCTATCAATTTTTATTTAATTCAAACGTTCCAGTGCACAAGTAGCATTGGTGATAATTTTACAGACAGCTTCAATGACCATTATTGCTCAACATTTTGCTGGAAAGGAGATCATATTATTTATGCTTTTATTTCTTCTTTAGCACTTTCTTTGTATCTCCCTACAAGCTTATACTTTAGATTTACATGAAAAAATGATTTACCATTTCATTTTCAAGAGCAGTCTTTTCACATAACTTTAAAAAGCACTATACAAATTGTTTTTATTGCATTTGCTACAATAGTAAATCCTGCTTCTGATGAAGCTTTCTCGGGACTATGCATTGGCTTACTGCTGCTATATTTGATAATCTCAGCAATTAAAAAGCCATTGAATTATGATAGAGCCTCATTGTGATATATAATTTTTATAGCTTCTGCTTTGCTATTCTGGTGCTGTTGTGAATTATTAAAACTTCACAAGATTGCAGCCTTAATAGTACTGTCTATCGGGCTAATTATATTAGCTATATTTGGAGCTGTTTATCAAAAGCTGAGACTTCCTTGTCTATTAGAGGCAGACAAAGCTATAAATATTGTTAGGCTTTTTAGGTTTCAGCTGTCATCAAATAGTCCAGAAATGGCAGGCATTATTAAGACGAAATCGCTTAAATATGTTTATGTAGAAAATGACGCTCGTAACTTTAGTGAAGTAAAAACTCAGCAAATATTAAAATCCCCTAAAAAATATATGCCAGAAGAGGATAACGTTAAATCAAGTATTCAGTTATGTGAAATTGAAATGGAGACTTAAAATAAGTATTTTAGTTCAATATACTAATTATTAAACGCTAATAAAACATTAACTCTTCCGCTTTAAGAGAAATAAGGACATTGGATAAATGCTTTTTTGGGGATATTGATCCCCCTTTAAGCCGAGTTATCCTTTGCATGTAAAGTATTTTTAAAAATCAAAAAATTAGCCACTCTTTAGTGCAAGCAAGATTTTTCGATTTAATCTTATAGAGGGAAAGCAGATCTAATATCTTGCATAATTCTGAAATCGTCGTATTTTCATTTTCTATAAGCAAAACTAAAAAAATTCTTCTAAAGTAGGATCACTTTATTATAAAATAATAATAAAATTAAAAAATAATTATGAAGAGTTTATTATATTTCACAACTTTATATAATCATATTTAGGGTATAACCGCTTCCTGAAATAAAGCATTCTAAGACACAAAAAGCTTTGATAAGTTAGAATTCCTTAGTGCTAAGGAATAAGCAATATATGTGAAGTTGAGACGAAAAAGATATAACCTTTTTACTTCTACATAATGTCTAGATATTTCAGGAAACTGAACACTAACAGTAAATTATTTATCAAATAAAAAAAACTATATTATTTTATTTTCCTAATATAGATTAAAAAGAATCTATTATAATATATTCTTGATATAGTCTTGGGAAATCCAATGAGGCTCGGGATATATATCATTTTTCTATTTCGAGGCTGAATATAAAGATGCTGCTGAGTTGGCTCTGAGAATTTACTAAAACATATGTGATGAATTAGAAGAAATACTTATTAGAAATGCTCTATAATGCTAGAAAACTTTACTTAGAGTGAAGATATAAAATATTATTGGGCTATTTAGCTCAAAAAGCTGCAGTTTGAATAGAATACGATCAAAGAAGTCAAAATTTTCAACTTCAAAAAGTACAATTTTATTAAATTTTTTCTTTTCCTGAGCAAGTAAAAATATAGAAAATTATTAGTTCGCATTAATCCTAAATTCTTTATTTATTGAAATATATTTTTATTGAAAATATTTAGAAATTATGAATTTATAATTAATTATTTTAAAAATAAAAACTATGCTTTACCCATCATGAACTGGTGCTCTCATATTTAATATTAATTTTTTTATATCAGCTTCAATAATAGCTAAAATATTTGATAGTTTTAAGTATCAAAGTAAACTTTTATAGTCATGCCTTATAGATTATTTATTAAATATATTAAATATTATTGATAGATGATAACTTATTTTGGGCTTTTTCTAGACTTTGCCGTATGCCAGATCTTTACAATACCAATTTTATATAGCAGATATACCGATCAATTGCTGGTTGACTATTTTTTGAATACTCTAGACTGCTCAATAAATAATAGAGTAGGCTGCAATCTAAATTTGCCATACCAGTACGAAGCTGTCAAAATTTATGATGTTTCTGACTTAGAAGTTACCTTTGCAAACTCAGATTATTTATTTGTTTTTGATGGAACTTTTTCACTAAGTATGTACACATTGATCAGCCAATATGCAATGGAATATGGGTTCATACATTTTATTTATGGCAATACGCCTGAAAGCGCTTTGCCCTATGTGATCTATTCCGATTTTCGTCTTAGTGTATATAGAGATTTAGCAATCAATTTTGCCAAAATTTATGGAATTAAAAAAGCAATTGCTATTATTACAAGTGATTTCATCGAAATGGATTTTAATAATGATCAAGGCGTTGAAATTGTCGCCCAATACAAAATTCCTGAATCTACGACTTATGAATATATTTTTTCCCTTATATCAAGAGAAATTAAACCTTTAGGCATTAAATGATTTTTCTTCGAAACAAATTCAAAAACTTCTAAATTAATTCAAGAAGCATTAGTAGAAGCTGACATGGACAAAGAAGGATATACGTATATTTATATGCAAGAAGCAACTTGAAATGCTTATTTAAAAGGCTCAATTTTATTAGAAGCAAAATGATATCATAGTTATGATTTTTACGATTATATTGAAAAAATTATTTATTGAACCTCTGTACTTTTGTATCAGATAATATCAACTAACGATATTCAAGGATCATACTCAGCATATATTTTAAATACTTTTGCACAGCAGACTTTTACTTTGGACGGGATAGGAGTAACAATTTGAAATATTCAAGGAGAAGGAATCTTGAATCCCGTAGGAGTGATAAATGGAGAAGGTATAAAAATACTTGCTCCAATAATGTTTCCTGGAGGAACCTATATAGTCCCAAATAATGAACAGATTAAAATTCCTATAAGTCTAAACGGAATGAATTGTTCAAGAATCAATGATTTAAGTCAATTAGGAGCGACTTTTGCGCTAGAAACTATAAAAGATGAGAGAAAATTACTGCCAAATTTTAACTTATCATTTAATAATATCACTGACTGTTTTTTAAGTGATAATTCAGCTTATGATATCTTTCAAAATCTTACAGAAGATTTAGGCTATTTTCATATACCTCCAGCAGATACCTCAGTATCCTTATCTACAATAGAAATATTTCAATCCCTTAATATTACCACTCCAGTTATCGGAGTAGAAACATCAACTATAATGAATAATCTTGACTATTATCCTCAATATGCAAGAGTTTCTTATCCAAATTCAATTACATCTTCAGCTGCTGCTTTAATTTTAAGTATTTTCAGCGTATCTAAATGTTCTTTATTATATTCAGAATCTATATGAGGAAAAGAATTTAGCGAACAATTTAAAAACATGACTGAATCCTACGGCATAAAAATTTTAAATAAAATCAGAGCAGTTCCATTAGGTTTTAATGGAACTGATAAAAGAGTTATACAAGAGATTGTTGACTTGAAAACAAGATTTGTGGTTTTAGAAGTCCAGCAGCCAGATATTTTGCATGTAATTGAAGCATTTTATGATTTAGGAATGAGAGACGGCGATATATATTTGATTGCTGGCGATGGGACTATAAGCGTTTCAGATTTAAACGAGAAAAGAATAAATGCAGATTCTTATATAAAAAGAAAAGAAATTATGAGTAGGCTGCTTTATTTTAGTTATCCAACCTTCCAAAATCAGATTGGACTTGGTATTAAAAATAATTTTTTGTCCCAATATGGTTTTGCATATGATGATATGTGCTTATTTTATGATGCAGCTTATCTTGGAATTTTTGCAATAAATTCTTTAATAAATAGAGGAATCAATATAAATAGTCAATCAATGCAAAATTCTATAAGAGATGTAAAATTTACAGGCTGCTCTGGAATAGTTCAAATTACGCAAGATGGAAATAGTAGACTTACAACGGTTCTGGGAATGTATGCTTTATTACAAGTAAATTCTGAATGAAAATTAAATCTTCAAGGACTTTATGATCCAAGCCAACTGATTGTGCTGCAGCTTTTGCAGAGTTTTTCGATCTCTATTAAAATTCCTAGTGAAATTATAGGAGACGACCAAAAATGCCCATTTAAAGAAAGACAAGTTCAATCATTTTTAAAAGGCTACATCATTTTAATAGTTATTGAAATTATTCCTATAATTATTGGGGCTATTTTTGTGGTTAAATTTTACAATTTTATTATAAATTCTTCTATTGAGAAACTTATTACAGTAGAAAAAGAAAATTTTTGTGACTCTCTTTCTTATATTATTATGCTTATCGAGTGCTTCCAATATATGCACACAGGACAAGAAATCAATAATTTTCTTCCCGAACTAACTGATATCACAAAATTAGTAATTTTTAATATAACTGGCTGAAATAAAAGAAATTATTTTAATTTTTGAAACCAAGCAGAATTTTTTGAAGTAATTGCAGTTCTCTGATTTATTTTATATTTACTGAAAAAAAGAAAAATAGGAGAAAACTCGAAAAGCTGTTTCGTCTTAGGGATAAACGAATTTAATTTATATTTTTTACCTTTTATTGGGGATTCACTGTTTTTGCCTATTTGTTTGAATTTATTTCAAACTTTTCAGTGCACAAGCAGCATTGGGGATAGTTTTTATGACAGTTTCCATGACAAAATTTGTTCAACTTTTTGCTGGCAAGGAGAGCACATATATTATGTCATTGTCTCTTCTCTAGCAATTTGCCTATACATGCCTACAAGTATTTATTGCCGGCCTCTATGGAAAAATAATTTACCTTTTCATTTTCAAGAGCAGCCTTTTCATTTCGTTCTAAAAAGCTATATACAAATGATTTTTATTGTCCTACACACTATTGTTTTGCCAGCTTCAGAGATTGTATTTATTGGGTTATGCATTGGACTATTTTTTATATACGTAGTAATCACTATATATAAAAAGCCGTTTAATTATGAAAGAGCTTCAATGTGATATACTATTTTTTTGGCTTTTAGTCTTTTGTTTTGAATTTGCTGCGGAATCTCAAAAGGTGATAAAACTGCAGCACTAGCGGTACTTACTGTAGGATGGACTCTATTAGTCTTATTTGGAATTTTTTATCAAAAATTAAGACTTCCTTCACTTTTAATATCTGAAAGAGGTATAGATATTTACCATTTGTTTAGGTTTCAATTAACGTCTAGTAGAATAGCAGATTCTGGGATTAAAAATTTATTTAAATATGCTTATTCAAGTCAAGAATTATGTCAAAATGAAGAGGAAATTATTGAGAAAAGAATAAATGTATCAGAGCATAGTGAACCAGAACACAGTGAATCAGAAAAAGAAAAGTTATCAAAATCTGATGAGTGAAAATGATATGGAATGTCAAAAGAAGAAATAGGTGAAAAGCCAGAGGAAATTAACAAAAAATCTATAGTAAGTATCCAACTTATTAATGGTGAAGAGTGAGATGAAGAAAATAAAGAAAATTCAGAATTAAGCATTTATCTAACTAATGAGTGTGAAATCAATGAAAATATTTTAAATTGATCAGAAAGTAGCATATCCATAAAAGAACGCCTTGATACTAGCCAAATTATAGACACAAACAATTTGAGATTTGAGTTTTTAGATAACTCATATTTGAATGAGAACAAAACTATATAATTTCTATAGTTTTATGCAGGTATTATATTTAAATTTGCTTATTAATAACCTTCTTATTGATGTCTAGAGTTATAAAGCATGTGCTATCACAGGACGCACCGCATCACAATCCGCTAGTGCAAGATGTTGCATTATGCATTAGTAGAAAGGTGTAATAAAGCATGCGCTATTGCAGAACGCTTGCACAAGATTAATGCAAGATGATATGGTTAGGTTCGATATTTTAGAATGAGCTAATTCAATGTTTTGACCATTTGCACAGGATCTGTACGGAACTGTTAAATGTGTGCCTGCTGTTTGATCCTTTAATTGATCTTCAAGCAATAATTCCTGCACATCATGCACTAAGAGATCTGAAAATCTAAATTTATACAGATTCCTTTTTATGAGGGTTATTTTTATCGCTCCATATCACCCCAATTTGCATTTGTAGAGAACATAATTGGTTATAAAAATGCCACTTGAAATCCAAGAATGATGGAGTGTTAATTGAAAGATTAGGAGAATCCATTAAGTTCAGCTGTGACTAGTTAACAAGATGAACAGATTAATTTGTTTTATTTTAAAGAAATATGCATTAAAAGCAATCATTTTACCAAGATTTAGGCCACTCTATGAATGATCTTTTTAAGCTATGTGCCAACTTCTTCAGGCCCTGAGCCAGTACCATGTTCTAATTTTTCCAATTGATAATATCTTATGATTGAAAAAGCTACTACTGAATGTCCGATATGATACCAAATGATTTATATACTCAAAAGAACAATTTTTCACCTCTGCTTTTAAAAAATTAAAAATCGCCACTTGGATATTTTTATTCAAAAAATAATTTACCTTGTCTAAAATAAAGTGTAATATTTACACCCCACTCAAAGCTACGGTAATGGTCTATTAAATAAATTGATTTAATAGTTCAAAAATAATTTTTTATTATTTTAACCATAAAGCTGGCTATTTTTAGAAAATTTATGCATAAGCATTTCAGCTATTTTTTTTAATTTTCTTATAAAGAGCAAAAATAATTAAATGCTGTGTCTTAGAATAAATGATTATGGATATAAATTGGTAGCGCCTAAACACATAAACCTGTTTACTAGAACTTATAATAATTATTAATTTAATGCTGATAAAAATTTGCATTCTTCTTAGAATTGCAATAGGTCAATTTATCATAGTGCCGATTATATATAGCAAGAATACTTCTCCTTTGCTTGTTAAATATTTCAAGAACACCTTAGAATGTTCACCTGAAAATAAGGCTGGCTGTAAATTAAACTTACCTTTTCGGTTCAATCTATACGAAATTACTGATTTGTCAGACATTGAAAAAATATTTGAAAACTCAGAATTTCTCCTTATTTATGATGCTGTTTCATCATTAGGAATATCATCATTAATAAATACATATGCAAGAAGCTTAGGATTCCTCCAAATCATTATTGGTTACCCTTTACGAATAACTCTGGAGCATGTTTTTTATTCCGATTATCAGCTAAGTGAGTATGCAAATGCAGCATTAAACATAGCTAAATCATATAATATACGAAAAGCTATAGCCCTTATTAGTAGCGAATTTGCTGAAATGAGCTTCAACAACAATAAGGGTATTGAAATAGTCGGACAGTTTATTCTACCTCAAACAGCGACTTTCGACTACATTTTTTGGCTAATATCCAAAAAAATAAAACCATTAGGTGTCAAATGATTTTTCTTTAAAACAAACAAACCGATTTCTTTATTAATTCAGCAAGCCTTAATAGAAGCTGATATGAATAAAAAAGGTTTTACATATGTGTATATACAAGAAGCTGCATGAGGAGCTCATTTAGAAGGATCGATATTATTAGAATCAAAATGATTTCACAGCACTGATATATTTAATTATGTCGATAACATTATGCATTTTGGGTCTGTGGTGATTTATGGCACAATAACAAATAATAAAAACCAAGGATCTTACTCAGGATGGATAGTCGGTAACCTTATAAAAGCATTTAGCAACCCTGCAACATTAGGATACACTATTTGAAATATTCAAAATGGAACTATTAAATCAGTCGGAATTATAAATCAAAAAGGGGTCCAAATTGCGTCACCTATATTGTTTCCTGGGGAAATTTATGACGCACCTAATAACAACAAAATTGAATTGCCTATAAGTATTAGCGGAGTTACCTATAAAGATAATGAAATTAATTCGATAAATCAATTAGGAATTACTTTGGCTATCGATGAAATTAAAGCAGAAGGGAAGCTATTGCAAAATTTTGATATTGTAGTAAATAATATAACTGATTGTAGCTTTATTGATGACAATTCAACTTATAACTGCTTTTCAGACAATTTTAATGATTTAGGATGCTTTCATATTCCTAGGATAGAGACCTCGGCAGCTTTTGAAACAATAAAAATTTTTAAAGAAAATAATATTTCGACTTCAATTATAGGGGTACAGACATCGACCATAATGAGTAACTCTGAATATTATCCTCAATATGCAAGAGTTTCATATCCAAATTCGCGCACAGCATCAGCAGCTGCCCTTATTTTAAGTGTTTTCAGAATTTCTAGATGCACTTTATTGTATTCAGATTCCCAATGAGGCGAAGATTTTGGTAAAGAATTCAAAAACCAGACTGATTATTATGGAATAGAAATTTTAAATAAAAACAGGATAATTCCAATAGGATTTAAAGGTAGTGATAAAAAAGTCATAAAGGAAATTATTGAGCTCAAAAGCAGATATGTTGTTTTGGAAGTTGAATGGCCTGATATTTTGTATGTAATTGAAGCTTTTTATGATTTAGGAATGAGAGAAGGTGATATTTATTTGGTAGTTGGTGATGGAATGATAAGTGTATCTGATTTAGATGAAAAATTAATTGGAAGCAAAGCTTACGTAAAAAGAAAAGAAATTATGAGTGGGCTTATCTATGTGAGCTTCTTGGCATTCGAAAATCAAGTAGGATTTGAACTGAAAAATAAAATTAAATCAGAGTATGGTTTCGTATATGATTATATGTGCTTATTTTATGATGCAGTGTATCTAGGAATTTATACAATTGATACACTAATAAATTGAGGCGTCAATTTGGATAGCACTGCAATTCAAAAATCAGTTAGGGAAGTTGCATTTACAGGGTGCTCAGGAGTAGTTAGGCTTAGTCAAGATGGAAACGATAAGCTTACAGTTATTTTGGGGATTTATAACTTAATTCAAGTCAATTCAACCTGAATAATGAATCTTTGTGGGACTTATGATCCAAGCCAACTTATTGTGCTTCAAATCAAGCATTCAATTTCATGAAATGAAAAGGGTGATGTTCCAAGCGATATAATAGGTGACGACCAGGAATGCCCATTTAGAGATATTTTAGTTCAATCATTTCTTTCAGGATACTTTATATTGATAATTATAGAAATCATCCCTATAATAATTGGAACAGCATTCGCAATTAAATTTTACAATATTATTTTTTTGAAAAAATATTCAATTCTAATTACAGTACAAAAAGAAAATATCCTTGATATTATTTCTTATTTAATCATTTTGATTGAATGCTTACAATATATGCAAGTTGGGCCTGATTTTCAAAGCATTTTTCCTAAGTGATATAATGTTACTAGGTTTACAACACTTGATATAAGAGGGTTCTTTAAAAAAGGATCAATAACATTTTGAAATCTTGTGGAGTTTTATGAAACTTTAGCTTTTATATGAATTTTATTATTTATTTGGAAAATATTAAAACTAGGGAAAAATTCGGATAATTTTATTTTAATGACTATAAATGAGCTCAACATCTATTTTTTGCCTATTATTGGCGAAGTTTTATTTTTACCTGCCAACTTGTATTTATTTGAGACTTTCCAATGCACCAGCAGCATTGGAGATAGC
This sequence comes from Blepharisma japonicum, assembly GCA_949751835.1. NCBI lineage: Eukaryota > Ciliophora > Heterotrichea > Heterotrichida > Blepharismidae > Blepharisma > Blepharisma japonicum. The sequence continues at coordinate 88,711 of CATKHK010000126.1, read as the reverse complement.
TTTAAAGACAGTTTCAATAATCAAGACTGCTCGACATTTTGTTGGCAAGGAGAACATATAAATTATTCAATTATTTCTTTATTAGCCATTATTGTGTACATACCTACAAGTGTATATTTTAGATTTACATGAAAAAATGAACTGCCATTCCATTTTCAAGAGCAACCTTTTCATTGCTTTTTAAAGAGTATGGTACAAATATCTTTGGTTGCTCTCGTCACAATATTAAATCCAGCTTCTGAAAATATTTTTTTAGGATCATGTATTGGTTTACTATTGCTTTATGCAATAATGTCAATAGTAAAAAGACCATTAACTTATGGCCGGGCTTCCCTGTGATACATAATTCTTATTACTTGCAGCCTTTGGCTGTGATGCTGCATAGGGCTAGCAAAATTGAATGAATTAGTAGGATTATCTATGCTTATTATTGGCTGAATACTATTAGCAATGATTGGAGCAATTTATCAAAAATATAAGCTGCCTGCTCTATTGAAATCTGAAAAAGGCATAGATATTATTAAACTCTTTAGGTTTCAATTGCTAGCAATTAGTCTTGAAGCTGCTGGAATTGCTAAGGCTTCTTCTGTTAAATATATTTATAAGGATGAATTATCTCAAATTGAGCATATAAAGAACAATCTTCCGACACCGCCAAGAGGTATTTTGTCAGAAGAAGACAATTTAAAATCAAGTATTCAGTTTTTGGATATCAGCCATGAAAATGTGGAATTAATAGGTGAAGATAACTCAAGCTGATGCGGAAATAGTATAGCTATTAAATAAATCTTTAACTTAATTTAGCATCATGATTTAATTTTGCAAAATAATCTAATTATCGAAAGTTCTAATATTTTGGAAACACAAATTTGAGCTTAATTAATTTATGATTATAGAACTTGTTAGTTTATAATTATGACATATTAGTGATACATATAAAGAGACTGAACCAGTCCGATCAAATAAATATAAAGAGATTTAAAATTAAAAATCTAGGCCATCTCTCTATATTGAAGTAATTTCCATAAATTGTATTTATATTTGGAATTACATTTTTTTCAGAGCTTTTTATAATATAGTTCATATGAAAGCTATTTTTAGTCATTTATTGTTGCTATTCTAAAAACTTATTGAAAATAAATTTAAAATTGAGCAATAATAGCAATTTAATGCACTTTTGTTTATTTTTATGATTTAAAATCAAAATTTGTTTAAAATCTTTAGATAAAATTTCATAAAACTGTTTATTTTATTTTTTTATTATAAATTTATGATTGTGTGACTACTACTTGGGTTCACTATAGGGCAATTTTTAACTATCCCAATCATATATAGCGAGTATACCTCTCCATTTCTGGTTGATTATTTTAAGACAGTTTTAAGATGCCCAAACACAAATGACGGAGATTGTAAAGTTGACTTAGAAGTTAACATAAAGGCTTATAAGATAACAGATTTATCTGATTTAGACACGATTTTTATAAATTCAGATATAGCTATTGTTTATGATGCATCCTCTTCTCTAGGTATATCTTCACTAGTGACCAAGTATGCTAGAAACTTAGGCTTTCTACAGTGTATTATAGGCTATACTCCTGAAAAACCATTATCTTATGTCTATTATTCAGAATATTCTTACAGGGCATATGCGAAAGCAGCATTATCTATAGCGAAAAATTATAAAATTTCAAGAGCGATCGCTATTATTAGTAGCGAGTTCACTGAAATAGATTTTCATAATGATGAAGGGATTGAAATAGTTGATCAATTAATTGTGTCCCAAGCATCTAGTTATGAGTACATTTTTTGATTATTTTCAAAAAAATTAAAAACTATGGGAATTAAATGATTTTTTTTTAAAACAAATGCAGAAATCTCGAAGTTAATTCAGAAAGCTTTAGTTGAGACTGATATGAATACAGAAGGATATACATACATTTACATACAAGAAGCAGCCTGAGGTGCCTATTTAGAAGGCTCCATATTACTAGAAGCAAAATGATGGCACAGCACTGATTTTATTAACTATATTGATAACCTTGTGTATTATGGTTCAAAAAATGTCTACAATTTATTAACAACTAATAGAGCTCAAGGATCATATTCAGGGTATATATTAAATAAGCTTTTAGCTCAAGTGTTAAATCCTGATGTTAGTGGATTTACTATTTGAAATGTCCAAAATGGAAAAGTAAAAGCTGTTGGAACTATCAATGGGGCAGGAATAAAAATTTTATCGTCCATTGTATTTCCTGGAGGAACATTGTATTCTCCAAATTCTGAAAAAATTAAAATTCCGATAAGCATAAATGGAACAAGTTATAATAATGATGGACTAAATACGATAAATCAAATAGGATTTTGATTTGCAATTGAAAAAATAAAAAGAGAGGAAAAATTACTATCAAATTTTGAAATAGAAGTTAAAAATATTACTGATTGGAATTACAATTTAACTAATAATTGGGTAGAAAATTTAGGATATTTTCATATTTCTGCAACAGAAACCCAATCAGTTCTAGAAACTGTAAAAGATTTTGAAGAAAATAATATTCCGACTCCAGTTCTAGGTGTTGAAACGTCGACTATAATGAATGATTCTAAATATTATCCACAATACGTGAGGGTTTCTTACCCAAACTCTCGCACAGCATCAGCAGCAGCCTTTATTTTAAGTGTTTATGGAATTTCGAAATGTTCTTTATTATTTTCAGATTCTCAATGAGGAAAGGATTTTAGCGATCAGTTCATAAATCAGGCTGACTCACATGGAATAAAAATTTTAAACAAAAACAGGGCGGTTCCATTAGGATTTAATTTAAGCGACACAAAAATAATAAGAGAAATAATTGATATAAAAACAAGGTTTATTGTTATTGAAGTACATCAGCCAGATATATTCTATATAATTGAAGCATTTTATGATTTAGGAATGAGAAAAGGCGATATTTATTTAATTACAGGTGATGGAATGATAAGCGTTTCTGATTTGGATGAAAAATTAATTGGAAGCAAGTCTTTTAGTAAAAGAAAAGAAATTATGAGTGGACTTATTTATATAAGCTTCTTGACTTACCAAAATCAAATTGGACATGATTTAAAAAAGGAAATTTTATCTAAATATGATTATATAAATGATAATATGTGCTTATTTTATGATGCGGCCTATCTCGGACTATATACGATAGATTCATTAATAAATTGAGGAGTTAATGTGAATAGCTCTACTCTCCATTATTCAATCAGAAATATTGCTTTTACAGGTTGCTCTGGAATTGTTAGAATTAGTCAAGAAGGTAATGATAGGCTTACTACAATTTTAGGGATTTATAACTTAATAGAAGTTAACTCAACCTGGACAATGAATCTATGTGGAATTTATGATCCAAGCCAACTTATTGTCCTTCAAATTAAACAATCAATATCTTGAAATGGCAATAGTAGGATTCCAAGTGGTATAATAGGTGATGACCAAGAATGCCCCTTCAGGGATATTCTTATACAATCTTTTCTCTATGGATATTTTCTTTTGATAATAATCGAAATTATTCCTATGGTTATTGGAATGTCTTTTGCAATGAAATTTTACAATCTAATTTTTATACAAAAATACCCACAACTTATTACAATACAAAAGGAAAATTTCCTTGATATAATTTCTTATATCATTTTTTTAATAGAAATTTTACAGTATATTCCAGTTGGCCCAGATCTTAACGACTTTTTGCCCAAGCTGTCAAATGCTTCAAAATTAGCAATGCTCGATATAAGGAAAATTTTTAATAGTGGCTTAGTCACGTTTTGGACTCAAGTACAAATTTATGAAGCTTTGGCATTTTTTTGATTTTTGTTATTTTTATGGAAAATGCTAAAAATAGGGGAAAAATCGAACAATTTTTTGCTTCTAAACATTAATGAGTTCAATTTATATATTATGCCTATCATAGGAGAAATTCTATTTTTACCGATCAACTTGTGTTTATTTAAAACTTTTCAATGTACAAGCAGCATTGGTGATAATTATAAAGACACTTTTAATGATTACGACTGCTCTACATTTTGTTGGCAAGGAGAGCATATTAAATATGCCATTACTTCTTCTCTAGCAATTTTATTATATTTGCCTACAAGCATACACTTTAGATTTACATGGAAAAACGATTTATCATTTCACTTCCAAGAGCAGTCATTTCATATTGCCTTAAAATGTGCCTTACAATTTCTTTTAATTTTTCTATACACAGTCATCAAGCCAGCTTCAAAAATCACTTTTCAGGGACTATGCATCGGATTATTATTTCTTTATTTAATACTCTCGATAATGCAAAAGCCATTAAACTATGATAGAGCTTCATTATGATATATAATACTTATAGCATCTGTTTTACTTACTTGGTGTTGCTGCGTATTATCAATGCTTAACAAACCCGCTTCTTTGGTATTGCTGGTAATAGGATGGGTATTATTAATAATAGTTGGAGTTATTTATCAAAAATTAAAGCTACCTTGCCTATTGGAGTCTGAAAAGGATAAAAGTATTGTCAGACTTTTTCGATTTCAGCTATTATCAATCAGCCCTGAGGCTGCAGGAATTAATAAAACTAATCAGCTTAAATATAGGTGCAATTCCGATCTTATTGAAGAGGTGAGTATTAAATCTAGCATTCAACTTTTTGAAGCTATGAATTAGAAAAAAATAATTTTCGGGAATATGAAAATTAATATAACGATATAAATTGTAGACCATCATAACCAAATTAATAAAAATTATTTAAAAAAGTGAATAAACTTTTCATATATAATTAGTCTTATAATATTATATTCACTAAACTAATTAGTTAAAATAGCTTTATGATTGAAAATCCTTTGATGATATCTTTTCTATAGCTTAAATAGCGCTATTTTCGATAGCACTCATTTTGCCTTTTTGCCAAATCCAAATGCCAAATAAAGAAATAACTTGCTTATATTCCGATTTTTTATATAAAGTAGATTAAGGTATTTTTGCATAAGATATATTTAAATTTCTCTTAAAAAAATAACTCCCCCTGCAAACGAAAAAAATATGCTCAGAATGAGATAATTAAACTAAATAAAATAAAAAAAAATTCTACGTTTAAAAAAATATAGATCATCTCTTAATATTTGAGTATTTTCCCTTATATTGTATTTATATAAGCAGGCAATTAAATTTTTTTTGAATTTTCTATCAAATAGATCAAACAAAGTTTCTTATGAGCATTTACTATTACTTCTCTAAAATCGTTAGAAGAAAAACTCATCACATTTAAGTTATATTATCAATTAATGCATTTTGCCTAGTCTGCATAATTATTGTCAAAATTTAATTAAAAATCTTTACTTACAATTTTATAAGTAATTTTTATTATAAATTTAATGATTTTATGGATGCTACTAAACTTTGCAATAGGACAATTCTTAACTATCCCAATCTTATACAGCAAGTACACATCTCCTGTTCTGACTGAATATTTAAAGACTGTTTCAGGCTGTCTAAACCCAAATGATGCAGATTGTAAAGTGGGTTTGCAGTTTCAAATCAAGGTGTATAAGATAACAGATTTATCTGATTTAGACACTATTTTTATAAATTCAGATAATTTAGTTGTATATGATGCGTCATCTTCTCTAGGTATGTCCTCGCAAGTAAACAATTATGCTAGAAACTTAGGCTTTCTTCAGTGTATTATAGGCTATGCTCCTGAAAAGCCATTGCCTTATGTCTATTATTCAGATTATTCTTATGATGCATATGCAAAAGCAGCATTATCTCTAGCAAAAAATTATAAAATTTCAAGAGTGATCGCTATTATTAGCAGCGAATTCACTGAAATAGATTTTCATAATGATGAAGGGATTGAAATAGTTGATCAATTAATTATGTCCCAAGCATCTACTTATGAGTACATTTTTTGATTATTTTCCAAAAAATTAAAAGTTTTGGGAATTAAATGATTTTTTTTTAAAACAAATGCAGAAATCTCGAAGTTAATTCAGAAAGCTCTAGTCGAGACTGATATGAATACAGAAGGATATATATACATTTATATACAAGAAGCAGCCTGAGGTGCCTATTTAGAAGGCTCCATACTAATAGAAATAGGATGATGGCACAGTGCAAATTTTGTTAACTACATTAATAACCTTATCTATTTTGGCTCCACAAATGTCTACAATTTATTATCAGCCAATAGAGCCCAAGGATCATATTCAGGGTATATATTAAATAAGTTTTTATCCCAGATGATTAATCCTGATGTTATGGGATTTACTATTTGAAATGTCCAAAATGGAACAGTAAAAGCTGTTGGAACTATAAATGGGGCAGGAGTAAACATTTTATCGCCTATTGTATATCCTGGAGGAATACTGTATCCTCCAAACTCTGAAAAAATTAAAATTCCGATAAGCATAAATGGAGCAAGTTATAATAATGATGAACTAAATACAATAAATCAATTAGGATTTTGATTTGCAATTGATAAAATAAAAAGAGAGGAAAAATTGCTATCAAATTTTGAAATAGAAGTTAAAAATATTACCGATTGGAATGGCACATTAGTTAGTAATTGGGTAGAAGATTTAGGATATTTTCACATTTCTGCAACAGAAACTCAATCAACTCTAGAAACTGTAAAAGATTTTAAAGAAAATAATATTCTGACTCCAGTTCTAGGTATTGAAACGTCAAGTATAATGAGCGGTTCAGAATATTATCCACAATATGCGAGAGTTTCATATCCGAACTCACGCACAGCATCAGCAGCAGCCTTTACTTTAAGTGTTTTTGGAATTTCCAAATGCTCTTTATTATTTTCAGATTCCCAATGAGGAAGAGATTTTAGCGATCAGTTCATAAGTCAAGCTGATTCATATGGGTTAAAAATTTTAAACAAAAACAGGGCTGTTCCATTAGGATTTAATTCAAGCGACACAAAAATAATAAGAGAAATAATTGATGTAAAAACAAGGTTTGTTGTTATTGAAGTACACCAGCCAGATATATTCTATATAATTGAAGCATTTTATGATTTAGGAATGAGAAAAGGCGATATTTATTTAATTATAGGTGATGGGGTAATAAGTGTTTCTGATTTGGATAAAAAATTAATTGGAAGCAAATCTTTTAATAAAAGACAAGAAATTATGAGTGGACTTATTTATATAAGCTTCTTGTCTTTCCAAAATCAAATTGGGTATGATTTAAAAAGGGAAATTTTATCTAAATATGATTATATAAATGATAATATGTGCTTATTTTATGATGCAGCGTATCTCGGACTATATACGATAGATGCATTAATGAATTGAGGAGTTAATTTGAATAGCTCTACTATCCAGGATTCAGTCAGAAAAGTTGCTTTTGCAGGTTGTTCTGGAATTGTTAGAATTAGCCAAGAAGGTAATGACAGGCTTAGTACAATTTTAGGGATCTATAATTTAATACAAGTTAACTCGACCTGGACAATGAATCTAAGTGGACTTTATGATCCAAGCCAACTTATTGTACTTCAAATTAAAAATTGAATATCTTGAAATGGTAATAGTAAGATTCCAAGTGGTATAATAGGAGATGACCAAGAATGCCCGTTCAGAGATATTCTTATACAATCCTTTCTCTATGGATATTTTCTTTTGATAATAATTGAAATTATTCCTATGATTATGGGAACATTTTTTGCAATGAAGTTTTACAATCTCATTTTTAAACAAAAATACCCACAACTTATTATAATACAAAAGGAAAATTTCCTTGACATCTTTTCTTACATAATATTTTTAATAGAAATTATACAGTATATTCAAGTTGGTTCAGATCTTAGCGAATTTTTGCCTGGTTTATCAAATGCTTTGAAATTAACAATGCTCGATATAAGAAAAATATTTAATAATGGCTTAATCACGTTTTGGACCCAAGTGCAAATTTATGAAGCTTTGGCATTTTTTTGATTTTTGCTGTTTTTATGGAATATACTAAAAATAGGGGAAAAATCAGACAATTTTTTGCTGCTAAGTATTAAAGAGCTTAATTTATATATTATGCCTGTCATAGGAGAAATTCTATTTTTGCCTATCAACTTGTATTTATTTGAAACTTTTCAATGCTTGAGGGGCATTGGTGATAATTATAAAGACACTTTTAATGATTACGACTGCTCTACATTTTGTTGGCAAGGAGAGCATTCTAAATATGCCATTACTTCTTCTCTAGCAATTTTATTATATTTGCCTACAAGCATACACTTTAGATTTACATGGAAAAACGATCTACCATTTCACTTCCAAGAGCAGCCTTCTCATATTGCCTTGAAATGCACCATACAATTTCTTTTAATTTGTCTATTCACAGTCATCAAGCCAGCTTCAAAAATCGCTTTTCTAGGACTATGCATCGGATTATTATTATTTTATTTAATACTCTCGATAATGCAAAAGCCATTAAACTATGATAGAGCTTCATTGTGATATATAATCCTTATAGCTTCTGCATTACTTACTTGGTGCTGCTGCGCATTATCAATGCTTAACAAACTCGCTTCTTTGGTATTGCTTGTAATAGGATGAATATTATTGATAATAGCTGGAGTTATTTATCAAAAATTAAAGCTACCTTGTCTATTGAAGTCTGAAAAGGATAAAAACATTGTAGGACTTTTTCGATTTCAGTTACTATCAATCAGCCCTGAGGCTGCAGGAATTATTAAGACTAATCAGCTTAAATATAGTTATATCAGTAAGAATTCCGATCATTTTGAAGAGGAGAGTATGAAATCTAGCATTCAACTTTTTGAAGTTAAAAATTCACAAAACTAAAGTATTTTGTCAAATAAGAGTATATAGTATCTATATATAATAAATATAATAAATAAATAAAAATTGCTTTATTATTGAAAGGCCTTGGGTGATATCTCCTTCCATGGTCTATATGGAGCAATTTTCGATAGCGGCTAATTTTGAAACCCAAATCCAAAAAAAAATAAGTGGCTTGTATTTATTTCTTTTTATCTGTAAAGCATATTAGGATTTTTTTCCTCTGCACATAAATCCCAATAGCATATAAAGCAATAATCCCAATACATATTAAAGCAATTCCAAAGCAGACCTCAAACACAAGAATTATTCCTTGTTAAAAATTCTTACCTCCCTTTCAGGAAAAATGCATTATATTTTGGTTTTTCAATCGTTTGGCTTATTTACAGGTCCGTCTCCATATACTATTATTCTTTAATAATTAGCATGATGCTTTTATATGAATGGAGTTCTTCCGCAACATAATCTGTAAAATTTCCAGAAGTCGTATTTATTTATTAGTTTTAATATCAAAGCTGTCCATAATTCTATCATTACTATACTTGTCAATAGAAACTTTCCCAGTGCATCTGACGAATTTTTGAGCTTTCATTGACAAGCTTGCTATGTGAGGGATATTATATTCAAGCCCTTAATTTATCATATAATCAAAAGTTACCCCTATAAAGTAAGCTGCATCGTAACAACAATAAGCATAATTGCTGGGTAACATTATAAAATGATGCTATCGTCGTTTAAGCCAGCTTTCCCTTTCCCTAACACCAATAGTATAGCGTAATTTTTAAATTTTAAATTTCTCCAGCAGAGTTTGTCTTGACGCCATTAACATTGGAATTCATATTTATTTGTTTTGTTATAATTAAGATAGTCATATAGAGTAAGAGTAAGAGTATCTAAATAGTAAAAATCACAATATTACTTTTTTTAAGCCCATATCATAAATTTCTTCAATAAGATAATATATAGAAGGTGGCTGGACTAAAAACACAAGAAGTTGCTTCTGTTTTGATAATTCCTTGCAAAACAACATTATAGTTTTTCAATTTAGTCCTATTGAGATTTTCGAGGAATCATCCTCTTATTCTCAGAATTCATAATTTCTGGGCTATAAAAATCTGTATTTTTAATCGGAGCTAATTATACTGATATATCGGCTGACTCATTTATTTATAAAATTTGTTTATAATTAAATATCGGATGGCCTTGATTATGCAGTAAGATGCGTTCAAGATTAGCAAGCCAAGCGAATTCATTATTCCAAGTCAAACAAGTTCTTCTTCCTAGCGAAATCACAAAGCAGGTGAATGGCCTTCAAAGATCCTTGGCGACTGTGTTGCCAATAGGTAATAGGCCGAAACTACAACCTGTAGTAAGTTTATACATATAATACACAGATTTTGCTTCATCCTGCAGCTTTGAGTAATAAGGAAGCCAAAGTAAAAATATAGGTATTGGAAATAGTGATTCTTGCAAGCATAGCGAAAAGTGAAGTAGAATTCATGAAGCAGGCAGCAGTGGTTGACCTACTGTTGGAATCATCAAATTTAGTTTTTTAAAAATTCATTCCATTACTGAAAAAGGAGCTGGTATATGTGCAAGCCAGAATTTATCTATATTTTAGAAAGCATGCTTCAGCAAAAGTTTTTGTTAAAACTCAGCACACCATAGTCAAAGATAAATGCTGAATTTGAAAATTCCGAAAGTGCCTATATTAATTAAATTTCACACTATATACATCTAATATAGCTTAAGAATGTGGCGCTGGCATGTAAATTTTTTTCTGATTTTGGCATTTCACTAGAGTCCCCATAAAAAAACAATTTTTTAAAATTTTTAATATTTCTATTAACATTTTGCCAACGATTTCTTTTTACAAGTTTTGAATATTTAGAATAGAAAATTAATTATGCTATCTCTAATAATTGGTGAGGAGAAAGAGAATTTTTCCTAAATTTGTTAAAGATTTTTTTAAATTCTTTCATTTTAAAGATGATATAAAAATAATTTTTAATTTCAACCTTTTCGATATCTTATCCATATATGCTCTCTATATTTATTGAAACATTAAAATTATTCTACTAAAACTTCGATATTCGCTTTCATAAAATTAACAGTAATTGTCTGCCTTTTTTACATTTTAATCAGTAATATTAGCTTGAAATGATTAATTTCTGTGTTCTTCTTGGGATCACTGCTGGACAATTTTCTATTGTCCCAATTCTATACAGCCAATATACGTCACCTTTTATGGTCAATTATTTTAAGAGTACTTTGGATTGTTCAGATTTAAATGATGGAAGTTGTAAAGTTGCCTCACAGTTTCGGTTCAAGGTTTATGAGGTGTCAGACTCTTCGGACTTAGAAAGCATTTTTATAAACTCAGACACTGTGGCTATGTATGATGGATGCGCTTCTCTAGGGCTATCTACATTGATAAACGAATACGCAAGAAAATTAGGGTTTGTACAAATTATTATAGGCTATACCTCTGACAAAACGTTACCATTTATGCTTTACACAGATTATTCTTATGACTCCTATGCTAAAGCAGCATTATCTATAGCAAAAACTTATCAAATTGAAAAAGCAGTCGCTATTATTAGTAATGAATTTACTGAAATGGATTTTTCCAATAATGAAGGGGTTGAAATAGTAGTTCAATTAATAATTTCTAAAACAGCCACTTATGAGTATATTTTTTGGTTATTTTCAAAAAAACTCAAACTTTTAGGTGTTAAATTGTTTTATTTTAAAACAAATTCAGAAATTTCGAAATTAATCCAGCGAGCATTGATTGAGACGGACATGAATAAAGAAGACTATATGTATATTTATATTCAAGAAGCAGCTTGAGGGGCTTACTTAGAAGGATCGATATTATTAGAAGGAAAATGGTTCCATAGCACTGATATTTTTAATTACATTGATAACCTGGTATATTGAGGGTCTGAGGTTGTTTATGACTTGTTATCTAGTAATTCAGTCCATGGGTCATATTCAGGATATATATTGAATACACTTTTAGCTGATATATTCAAGCCTGAGATTTTGGGATTTACACTTTATAATGTTCAAAATGGTACTATAAAAATGATTGGATCAATAAATGGAAATGGAACACAAATTTATCCTAATGTTGTATTTCCTGGGGGTAGTTCGACCCCACCAAATTCTGAAAAAATTAAAATTCCTATAAGTATAAATGGAGCAAGGCATAGCAATGATAATCTCAATGTGATGGGCCAAATAGGGGTTACTTTAGCTATAAATGAAATTATAGAAAAAGGAGACTTATTACCAAATTTTGATATTGTGAATTATAATATTACAGACTGTGAGTATGAAGAGAATAATACAACTCTTAGCTGTATATTGGACCATATAGAAGATTTAGGCTATTTTCATATTCCAAGATTAGAAACAACACCAACTTTGAGGACAATGCAAATTTTTAAAGAAAATAATATTTCAACACCAGTTTTAGGTGTCCAAACATCTACTGTGCTAAGCAGTCTTGATTATTATCCCCAATATGCAAGAGTTTCTTATCCAAATTCACGGACAGCTTCAGCAGCTGCCTTGATTTTAAGTGTTTTCGGAATTTCCAAATGCTCTTTATTACATTCAGACTCTCAATGGGGAAGGGATTTCAGTGACCAATTCCAGAATCAAACTGATGCATACGGGATAAAAATTTTAAATAAAAACAGAAATATTCCTATAGGATTTAATGGAAATGATAAAAAAATGATCCAGGAAATTATTGATCTCAAAAGCAGATACGTGATTTTAGAAGTGAGATGACCTGATAATCTATATGTTATTGAAGCATTTTATGATTTAGGAATGAGAGAAGGCGATATTTATTTAATCGTAGGTGATGGGATGATAAGCGTTTCTGATTTGAATGAAAAATTAATTGGAAGCAAATCTTTTAATAAAAGAAAAGAAATTATGAGTGGGCTTATTTATATAAGCTTCTTAGCTTACCAAAATCAAATTGGGTTCGATTTAAAAAGCGAGATTCTATCTAAATATGATTATATAAATGATTATATGTGTTTATTTTATGATGCAGCCTATCTCGGACTATATACGATAGATATATTAATAAATTGAGGAGTAAATGTGAATAGCTCTACTATTCAAGAATCCGTGAGAGAAGTCGCTTTTTCAGGATGCTCTGGAATTGTAAGAGTTAACCAAGAAGGTAATGATAGGCTTACAGTTATTTTAGGAATATATAACTTAGTCGAAATTAACTCAACTTGAACAATGAACCTATGCGGACTTTATGATCCAAGCCAACTTATTGTACTTCAAATTAAACAATCGATATCTTGAAATGCAGATGGAGGAGCTCCAAGTGATATAATAGGAGATGATCAGGAATGTCCATTCAGAGACATTCTTGTGCAGCCTTTTCTCTATGGCTATTTCATATTGATCATTATTGAAATAATTCCATTGGTCATTGTAATTGCCTTTGCAATAAAATATTATGATTTTATTTTCAAAAAAAAATACCCAAAATTTATCACAATACAAAAAGAGAATTTCTATGACATTATTTCTTATTTAATTTTTTTAATCTCCTTTAGTGGCGTTGCAAGATTTAATCATTTTTTATTTTAGTACAAACTATTTTTTGAATGCAATTTTACGGCTCAATTATTTATATTTTATTGTGTTTAATCCTAAAATTTAACAATTAATTAATTTTACAATTTGAAAATAGTATTTTTAATTTTGATCAGACTATTGGACTTTATCCAAATATTATATAGCAGGAGAGCTAATAGAAAGTTTACAATATATGCAAATAGGGCCAAATTTTCAAGAATTTTTTCCAAGGTGGTCAAACGCTACGAGACTAACAATGCTTGATATAAGAGGAATTTTTAAACCAGGGCTATTCACATTTTGAAACCAGATACAGCTTTATATAGCCTTAGCTTTTACATTATGTATTTTATTATTATGAAAGAAATTAAAAATAGGCAAAGTATCTCAAAACTTAATATTAGAGGTAATCAACATCTTTAATCGATATATCTTACCTCCTCTTGGGGATATATTATTTTTACCTGTTCTATTATATGCTATCTCACTATTTTAATTCTATGGCACGACTGAAATGATCTGTAATCTAAAAAGCATTGAACTCTCTAAGTGAGTATATTTATTTGAAACTTTTCAATGCACAAATAGCATTGGCAATAACTTTAGCGATAGTTTTCACAATCAATACTGCTCGATGTTTTGTTGGCAAGAAGATCATATATATTACGTTATTTTTTCTGCAATAGGGATATGCTTATTTACTCCAACAAGTTTGTATCTCAGATTTACATGAAAAAGTAATCTACCATTTCATTTTATAGATCAGCCTTTTCATTGTGCAGTAAAAACTTTTACACAAATAGCTTTAGTTGGCCTATCGACAATAGTTCAGCCTGCATCTGAAAATATTTATCTTGGGTTGGGCATTGGGGTATTATTGGCTTATATCATAATCTCTGTATTGAGACGACCTTTGAATTACGATAGAGCTTCAATGTGGTATATAATATTTTTGTCTTGCAGCCTAATGCTTTGAATTAGTTGCGTTATAGTGAAGCTTGATAGACTTTCTGCGTTTATTGTTCTTCTGTTAGGATGGGCTGTATTAATTGTGATTGGCACTATTTATCAAAAATTATATTTGCCTTCATTATTGGAAACTGAAAAAGGCCAGAGTATTTATCAATTATTCAGATTTCAGCTGTTTTCAATTAATCTTGAAGATGCAGGAATTTCAAAATCAGCCAAATATATTTATGCTAGAAATCCATCACAAATTAAATCCAATCACTCAGGCTGGAGTGCCCCAGATGATGATATTTTAAAGTCAAATGTCCAACTTATGGAGCAAAGCAATAGTAATGTGGAGTTATTGAGTGAATATAATTCAAGTATATGCAATTATAACAGTATTCAAAAGGAAAATTAAAAAATAGCATAAAAAATCGATAATTATGTTTTTTAAAGAATTTATATTTAAATCTTATTATTTCAAGATCTTTTAATTAAAATTCTCTGTTAATTTTATTTGTTGATATATTATTCGAATTTTTCTTAAGACAATTAATAATTTCTAGCAAAATATTTAGGTAAGCCTCACCTCCTTTACTAAGAAATTTTCTAAAATTTGTAAAATTAAATTTGAATAATTATTTTAAAAATTTCCATAATTCTTTAAGAACAGACAAAAAATACTATCTCTAATGATTGGAGATGAGAAAGAGAGTTTTTCTAGATTTGTTAAAGGCTTTCTTAAATTCTTTCATTTTAGAGATGATATAAAAATATAATTTTTAATTTCAGCCTTTTCAATGTCTTATCCATATAAGCTCACTATATTTATTCAAACATTAAAATTACTTTTCTAAAACTTCGGTATTCGATTTCAGGAAATTAATAGTAATAACTGCCTTTTTTATATTTTAATCAGTAAATATTAGCTTAAAATGATCAAATTCTGTGTTCTTCTTGGGATCACTGCTGGGCAATTTTCTATTGTCCCAATTCTATACAGCCAATATACGTCACCTTTTCTGGCTAATTATTTAAAGAATACTTTGGATTGTTCAGATTTAAATGATGTAAGTTGTAAAATTGCCTCACAGTTCCGATTCAAGGTTTATGAGGTGTCAGACTCTTCTGACTTAGAAAGCATTTTTATAAACTCAGACACAGTGATTATGTGAGATGGATGCGCTTCTCTAGGGCTATCTACATTGATAAACGAATACGCAAGAAAATTAGGGTTTATCCAAGTTATTATAGGCTATGCCTCTGACAAAACGTTACCATTTCTGCTTTACACAGATTATTCTTATGACTCCTATGTTAAAGCAGCATTATCTATAGCAAAAACTTATCAAATTGAAAAAGCAATCGCTATTATTAGTAGTGAATTTACTGAAATGGATTTTTTCAATAATGAAGGGGTTGAAATAGTAGCTCAATTAATAATTTCTAAAACAGCCACTTATGAGTATATTTTCTGGTTATTTTCAAAAAAACTCAAACTTTTAGGTGTTAAATTGTTTTATTTTAAAACAAATCCAGAAATTTCGAAATTAATCCAGCAAGCATTGGTTGAGGCAGACATGAATAAAGAAGACTACATGTATATTTATATTCAAGAAGCAGCTTGAGGGGCTTACTTAGAAGGATCGATATTATTAGAAGGAAAATGGTTCCATAGCACTGATATTTTTAATTACATAGATAACCTGGTATATTGAGCGTCTGCGGTTGTTTATGACTTGTTATCTAGTAATTCAGTCCATGGGTCATATTCAGGATATATATTGAATACACTTTTAGCTGATATATTAAAGCCTGAGATTATGGGATTTACGCTTTATAATGTTCAGAATGGAAGTGTAAAATTGATTGGGTTAATAAATGGAAATGGAATACAAATTTATCCTAATGTTATATTTCCTGGAGGAAATTCGACCCCACCAAATTCTGAAAAAATTAAAATTCCTATAAGTATAAATGGAGCAAGGTACAGCAATGATGATCTCAATATGATGGGCCAAATAGGGGTTACTTTAGCTATAAATGAAATTACAGGAAAAAAAGACTTATTGCAAAATTTTGATATTGTGAATTATAATATTACAGACTGTGAGTATGAAGAAAATAATACAACTCTTAGCTGTCTATTGGACCATATAGAAGATTTAGGCTATTTTCACATTTCAAGATTAGAAACGACACCAACTTTGAAGACAATGCAAATTTTTCAAGAAAATAATATTTCAACACCAGTTTTAGGTGTCCAAACATCTACTGTGCTAAGCAGTCTTGATTATTATCCCCAATATGCAAGAGTTTCTTATCCAAATTCACGGACAGCTTCAGCAGCTGCCTTGATTTTAAGTGTTTTCGGAATTTCCAAATGCTCTTTATTACATTCAGACTCTCAATGGGGAAGGGATTTCAGTGACCAATTCCAGAATCAAACTGATGCATACGGGATAAAAATTTTAAATAAAAACAGAAATATTCCTATAGGATTTAATGGAAATGATAAAAAAATGATCCAGGAAATTATTGATCTCAAAAGCAGATACGTGATTTTAGAAGTGAGATGACCTGATAATCTATACGTGATTGAAGCATTTTATGATTTAGGAATGAGAGAAGGCGATATTTATTTAATCATAGGTGATGGGATGATAAGCGTTTCTGATTTAAATGAAAAATTAATTGGAAGCAAATCTTTTAATAAAAGAAAAGAAATTATGAGTGGGCTTATTTATATAAGCTTCTTAGCTTACCAAAATAAAATTGGGCTTGATTTAAAAAGAGAGATTCTATCTAAATATGATTATATAAATGATTATACGTGCTTATTTTATGATGCAGTCTATCTTGGACTATATACGATAGACTCATTAATAAATTGAGGAGTAAATGTGAATAGCTCTACTATTCAAGATTCCGTGAGAGAAGTCGCTTTTTCAGGATGCTCTGGAATTGTAAGAGTTAACCAAGAAGGTAATGATAGGCTTACAGTTATTTTAGGAATATATAACTTAGTAGAAATTAACTCAACTTTTACAATGAACATTTGCGGACTTTATGATCCAAGCCAACTTATTGTGCTTCAAATTAAACAATCGATATCTTGAAATGCAGATGGAGGAGCTCCAAGTGATATAATAGGAGATGATCAGGAATGCCCATTCAGAGACATTCTTGTGCAGCCTTTTCTATATGGGTATTTCATATTGATGATTGTTGAAATAATTCCATTGGTCATTGTAATTACCTTTGCGATAAAATATTATGATTTTATTTTCAAAAAAAAATACCCAAAATTTATTACAAGACAAAAAGAGAATTTCTTTGATACTATTTCTTATTTAATTTTTTTAATCTCCTTTCGTGGCGTTGCAATTTTTTGATCATTTTTTATTTTAATACAAAATATTTTTTGAATGCAATTTAGGGCTCAATTATTTATATTTTATTGTGTTTAATCCTAAAATTCAACAATTAGTTAATTTTTGTAAGAATTACAATTTGAAAATAGTATTTTTAATTTGATCAGACTATGGGACTTTATCCAAATATTATAGAGGAGGAGAGCTAATAGAAAGTATACAATATATGCAAATAGGGCCAAATTTTCAAGAATTTTTTCCGAGTTTGTCAAACGTTACAAGGCTAACAATGCTTGATATAAGAGGAATTTTTAAACCAGGGCTATTCACATTTTGAAACCAGATACAGCTTTATATAGCCTTAGCTTTTACATGATGTATTTTATTATTATGAAAGAAATTAAAAATAGGCGAAGTATCTCAAAATTTAATATTAGAGGCAATCAACATCTTTAATCGATATATCTTACCTTCACTTGGGGATATATTATTTTTACCCGTTCTATTATATGCTGGCTCAATATTTTTTATTCTATGGCATGACTGAAATGATCTGCAATCTAAAAAGCATTAATCTCTTTAAATGAGTATATTTATTTGAAACTTTTCAATGCACAAATAGCATTGGCAATAACTTTAGCGATAGTTTTCACAATCAATACTGCTCGATGTTTTGTTGGCAAGACGATCATATATATTACGTATTTTTTTCTGCAATAGGGATTTGCTTATTTACTCCAATAAGTTTATATCTCAGATTTACATGAAAAAATGATCTACCATTTCATTTTATAGATCAACCTTTTCATTGTGCAGTAAAAACTTTTACACAAATAACTTTAGTTGGTCTATCGACAATAGTTCAGCCTGCATCTGAAAATATTTATCTTGGGTTGGGCATTGGGGTATTATTGGCTTATATCATAATCTCTGTATTGAGACGACCTTTGAATTACGATAGAGCTTCAATGTGGTATATAATATTTTTGTCTTGCAGCCTAATGCTTTGAATTAGTTGCATTATAGTGAAGCTTGATAGACTTTCTGCGTTCATTGTTCTTCTGTTAGGATGGGCTGTATTAATTGTGATTGGCATTATTTATCAAAAATTATATTTGCCTTCACTGTTGGAAACTGAAAAGGGCCAGAGTATTTATAAATTGTTCAGATTTCAGCTGTCTTCAATTAATCTTGAGGATGCAGGAATTGCAAAATCAGCCAAATATATTTATGCTAGAAATTCATCACATATTAAATCCAATCACTCAGGCTGGAGTGCCCCAGATGATGATATTTTAAAGTCAAATGTTCAGCTTATTGAGCCAAGCAATAGTAATGTGGAGTATTTGAGTGAATATAATTCAAGTATATGCAATTATAACAACACTCAAAAGTAAAATTTGAAAATAGCATAAAAAATCGATAATTATTTTTTTAAAGAATTGATATTTAAATCTTATTACTTCAAGCTCTTTTAATTAAAATTCTCTATTAATTTTATTTGTTAATATATTATTATTCGAATTTTTCTTAAAACAATTAATAATTTCCACAAAATATTTAGGCATGACTCACCTCCTTCTTATTATTTTTACTAAATTTTTTTTCCAAATTTCAAGCTTGCCTTAATACTAAATTCAATTATTTTTGGCAACTAATTTAATAATTTATTATTATTGAATGTTAATTTTTTTTTGCCTATTCCTATACTTTGTGAAGAGTCAGATTTTTACAATTCCTATTTTATACAGTAGAAAAACTGATCCCTCGCTTATTGATTACTTTGTGAATACTTTGGATTGCTCATTAAACAATCTGTCAGGCTGCGACTTAACTAGGCCCTATCAATATCAAGCTATTGAAATCAATAATATATCAGATATAGAGAAAACTTTTTCAAATTCTGACTATTTATTTGTATATGATTCAACTGGTCTCTTAGCATCTGCATTAGTAAGCCAATACGCAATAGAATATGGGTTTATACACTTCATTTATGGCAATACGCCAGAAAAGTCTTTACCTTACGTTTTCTACACCGACTACTCATTTAGTCAATATCGAGATTTTGCAATAAATTTTGCCAAAATCTATGGAATTACAAAAGTAATCGCTATCATTACAAGCAATTTTGCTGGGATGGATTTTACTAACGATAAAGGAATAGAGATTGTTGCCCAATACTCAATTCCTGAGTCAATACCTTACGAGTACATTTTTTCACTAATTTCAAAGGAAATCAAGCCGTTAGGGGTTAAATGGTTTTTCTTTCAAACAAATGCAGCGGTTTCTCTTTTAATTCAGCAAGCTTTAGTAGAAGCTGATATGGACAAAGAAGGATACACTTATATTTATTTGCAGGAAGCTGCTTGAGGTGCTTATTTAAAAGGCTCAATTTTATTTGAGGCAAGATCATATCATAGCACTGGGCTTCGTGATTTTATTGAAAAATTAGTTTATTATACATCTCTGCTGCTATATCAAATTGTTGCGGATAATGACATACAAGGATCATATTCAGCTTTTGCGTTAAATAAATATGTGCAGAAAACATTTACTATTGATACAATTGCATGCAGTATTTGAAATATAAAAAGTGATGGGAGTCTGGCAGCTGTCGGATTAATAAATGGTAAAGGATTACAGCTGCATGATAAATTGATGTTCCCAGGAGAGACTTATGAAGTACCGAATAATGAAAAAATTAAAATTCCTATAAGCATCAATGGAGAAGATAGTGTAATAAATACAAGGAATCAATATGGAGCGAATTTTGCAGTAGAAACAATTAAAAGCGAAGGGATTTTATTGCCAAACTTTATTATTTTAATGAACAATATCACTTGCAGTTTTAATGATTATTCAATATTTAGCTGCTCATCAAACCATACTGCAGATTTAGGGTATTTTCATTTACCTACAGTAGATACAAATATTATTGGAAAAACAATAAATTTATTTCAATCCATAAATGTGTCAATACCTGTTCTAGGCGTTGAGACATCAACTATAACGAGTAATTTTGAATATTATCCTCAATATTTAAGAGTTTCTTATCCAAATTCAATTACATCTTCAGCAATAGCCTTAGTTTTAAGTATCTTTGGAATTTCTAAGTGCTCACTATTATATTCAGATTCACAATGAGGGAGAGATTTCAATCAATTAAATTATTATCATTTAATCTGTATAACCCAAGAAGCGGGCTTTATTTAAATTGCTTTTTTAGAGCAATAGTTAGCAATTTGTACTTTTCTGTCTTTGCTAATGCGAATTTGGAAGTCAAAGCCCTGGCAGGAATGTTAAAATATTTGCAAGAGAATATGACTGGCAAAGACAAAATGATATTAGAAGCTAAGAAAGCGGTTTTAAGGAAGTTTAAAGAGCGATTAAGTATACTATTAAATTACTCATCTTGCAAACCTTTTGCTTCTACAATCTTTTCTCATCAGGTATTGGTACTTTCAGGCCTTGAATCTGCTAGTCAAGATTTAAAGTTTTAAGTGCACTAATTTCATCTGCTAAAAAACATAAAAGTCACAGTCTTCATAGTCTGAGATTATTTATAAAATTCCAATATCCTTTTCACAACCGGGATCTTGCTCTCTATAATAAAGGTGTTAATTTATGGGGTGAAGCCTAACCTAATAATCAAAGATTTGGCCAAGGAGGATTTCTATTTTTCAAGCAAAAAGGATAATAGCATCATATTTTTATTATGAAGAAGAGATTTCAACTCCCAGTTCATAAATCAGACGGATTCACATGGCATAACAATTTTAAATAAAATCCGAGTTGTGCCTTTAGGATTTAATGGTACAAGTAAAATAATGATTCAGGAAATTATTGACCTAAAAAGCAGATACGTCGTTTTAGAAATCCAGCAGCCTGACATTTTGTATGTAATTGAGGCATTTTATGATTTGGGAATGAGAGAGACTGATATTTTTCTTATTACAGGCGATGGAATGCTAACTTTATCTATTGATGGAGTAATTAGTTTTTTGCTAAAGACTTTTAATTTATTTAAAAGAATTTTTAAAATACTAAGCATATCTGATTTGGATGAAAAGTGGATTAATACAGACTCATATAAAAAACGAAAAGAAATTATGAATGGACTCATCTATATCAGCTCTTTAGCATTTCAGAATCAAATAGGGTTAAACATCAAAAAAAATTTTTTATCACGCTTTGGATTTGCCTATGATAATATGTGCCTATTTTATGATGCTGCATATCTTGGAATTTATGCCATAAACTCTTTAATAAATCGAGGAATAAATTTAGAAAGCTCAAAAACTCAAAAAGCTATGAGAGATGTAAAATTTACAGGCTGTTCAGGAATAGTCCAAATTAGCCAAGATGGGAATGATAGGCTAACAACAGTTTTGGGGATTTATAACTTAATTCAAGTTAACTCTACCTGAAAAATGAACCTTTGTGGACTCTATGATCCAAGCCAGTTGATTGTGCTACAAATTAAACAATCTTTTTGGGCGTCTACTGAAGGGCATATTCCCAGCGATATTATAGGAGAAGACCAGAAATGTCCTTTCAAAGAAAGACAAGTTCAGTCGTTCATAAAAGGCTATTTTATTTTGATAGCAATTGAAGCTATTCCGATAATAATTGGGACTGGCTTTGTATTTAAATTTTCGCACTTTATTTTTGATTTTTCAATACAGAAACTTATAACGGTTGAAAAAGAAAATTTTTTTGATTCTTTTTCATATATTATTATCCTTATTGAGTGTCTACAATATATGTATTCAGGAGATGAAATAGATAGTTTTTTCCCTCAGCTATCGGATTTGACTAAAATTATGGTCCTTAATATAACTGGTTGAAGTAAAAGAAATCATTTTACGTTTTGAAATCAATTACAATTATTTGAAGGAGTTTCTTTTGCATGATTTTTCCTGGTTTTTTGAAAAAAATATAAAATTGGCGAAAGTTCCAAGAATTGCATAATTATAGGAATTAACGAATTTAATAGGTATTTTTTGCCTTTTATTGGCGATTCACTATTCTTACCAGTCTGTTTGAATTTATTTCAAACTTTTCAATGCACAAATAGTATTGGGGATAGTTTTAGCAACAGTTTCCATAATAGGGACTGTTCAGCATTTTGCTGAAAAGATAAGCATATTTACTATGTCGTTCTATCTTGCTGAGGAATTTGCTTATATATGTCAACAAGCCTTGGCTATAGACCCTTATGAAAAAATGATTTGCCTTTCCATTTTCAAGAGCAGCCCTTTCATACTATACTAAAAAGTTATGTGCAAATGGTTTTTATTATTCTATATACAATTGTTTATCCAGCTTCTCAAAATGCTTTTATAGGATCATGCATTGCCTTGTTTCTTGTATATTTCATAATTTCAGTATACAAAAAGCCATTTAATTATGATAGGGCTTCATTGTGATATAGTATTTTTTTATCATTTAGCCTTATATTTTGAATTTGCTGTGGTATATCTTAACTAAAATTAATAAGATTTAATATGCGTCACTACTGCTATAGAGATTTCAGGAAGTGACCTTTCCTTCCGTAATCGTGATGTCATAGATCATCCTATCTGGCTGCTCAAAACCAAGATACCAGTAATCTAGCGGGTCTCATTGGCTCAGCTGCTACTTGGCTCCTGCATATATTTCGCAGAGAGGTCAGTGGTGTAAATCTTGTGGCTCCTAAATAGTCAAGGATCAAGCCGCTGATTCAATATCTAAGTATTTTACCAAAAAAAGTATCTTCCATGCCTTTTAATATCTGAGAAAGACAAAAATATTTTTAAATTATTTCGGTTTCAATTGTCATCAACCAGAATTGCAGATGCTGGGATTGGCAGACTTGTTAAATATTCTTCTGTCAAAAGTGGCCAAAACGAAAAAGATGAAGAAGCTCAAAAAAATAAACAAAATTTATTAGATAATGCTCTAGAAGATTTTTAAAAAATCAAAAAAATAAATAAGAATTTAGATACTTTTTGTAAAAATGACAATATATTGGCCATTTCAATTAAATTCTTTTGAATTTAAACTGCTAGTATTTAAAATTATAAATTCAATAGATTAAATTTTTGGTTTCATTTTGATAGAAATTTTCAAAACTTAAAAATGTCATTAAAGTTAGATTATTAAAAAAATATGTGAACTAGATGAGTAAAATTTATTGCAAGTATTACAAATCTATACTAATTTTGGCAGATAACTTTTCAAATAGATTATTGAAAATTATTAATTCATAAATTCTACTAATTCAAAGCTACTGACCATTCCCCTCATAAGCGACCTAAAGGTTAAAAAATTCACTTTTTTGTGAAAGAATCCTCCTTTAGGAAGGAGAAAATAATTTTTATGTATGTTTTTAAATAAGCGATGAAATTTCTAACTATTCTAATTAAACTTCAAACTTGGAACTTAGGTGATTAGATGATTAGATGATTAATGTGACAAATTCTTCTACAGGGAGTGTAATCAAAACTCCCTTTTGAATCCAAATTCATGAATTCATGGACATTTCTTCCCCAACTCTTTTTATTAGGCTGATAAGGCAACCCAAAACAATTAAGTGAGTAGCCCGGACAGAAATTCTTTGCAGGCTGCGTTGCTGTGCTCCACCATAACCAGCTCCTGTGTATTTTCCGTCGAAGGGTTAACTTTCCCATATGTATTAAGAAGAAAAAAAATTTCTTTAGCTCTACCTTATTATTATCTTTAGCCTTACCCTATTATTAGCATGTGCTGAGAGAAAAAATCTGAGCCTCTTGAATGAACTTGGAGCAGCTCCTCTGGATAAAGCCAAAGTTAAATGCTGCTTCTATACAGAACTTCTTGAGGAAAAACAAACCCAATAACTAATATTCCATAAGGGTGAAAAAATTATCGAAGTTAACTCTCTTGAGCTGAATGTATTTTATTTATTGCTAAATTTCAAACAATTGATAATTTAAATCATAAGATCATATTTACTTCAAAATTTTCATTAAAAAAATTGTTCACTCAAAGAGAGGGTGATTATAATAATTATATATTATTCCAAATTACTATTGTATTTTTTAAGACTTTAAAACATTAAATAATTATTTAAAATGCAATTTTAGCATAAAAGCTTAGATTATTAAGATTAATATCACTGAAATTGATATAAAAGCAGCTGAATTGAGATATTTGAAGACATAAACATAAGTTGTGTCCAATGCACTCCCAACCACAACCGATTTAGCTATCGTAAACTCATCTTCCATCAAGTCAGGATTTCCAGGTAGTGCATTTTCAGCTGTTAAATACAAAACCATTTCAGCATGATTCAAAAGCCCAGTAAAGTTCAATAAAGCTGTCTGTCCATACTCCACACTCATATAAGAATACCTTCCTTGCTTTACCTTTACATTATGGGCGTCCAATCCATTTCGTATCTGAACACTATTTGGTGCTTTTTTATCTGATCCCAATAAAATCCCATAAACAGTTCCCGCCACATTTAGAATTGTAGATGCATTGAGTGTACCATTAGCGTCTGACACAACTGTAATTTCATTAGTAAACTCAGCATTAAGATAAGAATATTCACTTGAGTGTGCCGAAACAGTTGAAGAAGTATTGAAGTTGGGTACGTACTTTGTGAGTCTGTCTATATTATTGTCAAGATTATTGACATACGTGATTGGTTTATCCATTGAAGAGTCTCTGTTTACAAACAGTGTAAACTCATAATATAGCTGCCTGTTTTGCAGCAACATTCTTCTAGTAATGCCTAATGCTGGATCAGTTCCTGTCGCCAAGACATTTGATAATGGGAATGCTAAGGCCTTCGCAACCCCAACATTGACTTCTTCGACTGATGATAACGCAGTCACATAAATCCTGAATTTCGCTGGCAAATATGTAGGTAAGGTCTTAAAATTATAAGTTTCTACATTGACTGTGGTATGATTTGACCTAGACTGCACAGTGTAATACAGCGTATAAGCAGTATTATCAGTAAGGCCTGTCATTGGGATTATCGCGACTCCTTTATCTATATCTGTCCAGACCTTTCCATATACTTGTAAAGCATCACCCCACATAGTATCACCATTTACAAGCATTTGCATAATAGGAGGCGATGTCCCTGCAGCTGTATATATATAATGAACTAGGCCAACCTTAGAAGATTGAATATAAACTGAAGCAGAAGTCCTTGTAATAGAATATAATCTGGCAGATTTTACCACCGGGCTTGAGACATCTAAAGGAAGAGTTTGGAAAGTAATAGACTGTCTAATCAGCTTATAGCTAGCAGAAGCATTTCCAGATAAGGTAAACTTTATATAGCCACTTATAGCACCTTGTACCAAAGTCACTGTAAAATAGTCTGATTGCTTTCCATTTTTGAAGGTAATGACACTTGGGTTGAAAAATACATAATCTGGCTGTTCTGGGGTGGATGTCGATAAAGTTACGTTTAGCTCATCATATGCTGGTTTATCCAGCCACATTCTTACAGGCAAGCTTGTCCCTGAAAGAGGGATGTGAGAAATATCTTCTGTATAGACCCCTATATTTTTGTTCGGGTCTAATACTATGACAGGAATATCTACCATTGGTTTATATTCTCTAAGCGCTGGATCAGTTGAAGTCTCATTTTTCTCGAAGTGCAAAGTATATGTAGTAGCATTCGAAGTCATCGGGGCGTAAACTCTAAAAGTAAGCACTTTTGTGTACTCATATTGGAAATATAGAATTTTAGGGTCGACTCCAACAGTTCCTTCCACAATATTTGGGATAACCTGCAATCCTGTTTGGCAAGGCTTTTCTAAGGTAAGCTTTATAGGGTAGGAGTAACTTCCTTTATAGACATAAACTACTGTAGTATTCACAAAGATCCTGTAGCCTATATTTTGGAAATATAGATTAGAGTAAGGGGTAAGGTTTGGATAAGATCTCGCTGTAACTGCATATATATCATTATCATAAATCCTCATAATAAAGCTGCCAGATAAGCCTTCCTGCTGTAATGTAGGGACATTATTAAACTCAATGCTCATATCTCCATAATTCGTTGGAATTGGGGTAGCTATAGAAACTGCAGTTCTCCTATACCCAGTAGGTAGTAAAAATAGACATGATGGGGACGTTAAAATTTGGTCAGTTGGATATATATAGCTACAAGTATAATTCGGCTCATAAAACAGCTTATAGTAGTTTCCAGGCCAATCCACATAAATACCACCATCATCGTCTACACCTTTATCTATAATAGTAAAGTTAAACTTATAGTCAGCATAAGTATGGGTAATCAATGATGAGGATTCTACTGAGTACATGCTGAGAATAGAAGGAATTGCCTTTGTCACAAAAGTAATAGTATTGTTGTAGCCAATTAAGGTTTTTTCTTTATTGTTATATAGATAAATACCTATTGGATTTGTGGTGCCTTGGACTGGATTTGTGATTGCGAAAATCTTGAAAAGCATGGTCAGCTGAACTGTATAGGGAGAAAGGGTGCGGAATTCTATGATACGAGGGAAGTTTAAGTTGCAAGATACATATTCTGGAGAGCTATAGCAGAATAAGTCAATATATGAAGATGTCAATTGGTAGCTGTATTCTATAGGAAACTGGAATATCATAGAAATGTCATCATTATTGGAAATATACACAGGATTTGTTACCCAGAAGGAATATAAAGCCATCTCCCCTTCAGACTGAGGCATAAGCTCAGTTTGGGTAATTATCAAACTTGATGGGGCTGCTTTAATATAAACCTTTGAATCTGTGTCACTTGGGTCAATCTCATCAATAAGTTGTCCAGCAAAATAAGTATTAACTGTAAATGCTGATGTATATTGCCCTCCATTGCTGTCTGGAGTAGTTATTGTAGGGTTCAGCACATTAGGAATCGTTATATTTAAGCTCTCATATCTTGCTATATCCTCATTAGTAGAAATCGTCATTGTCAACCCACTTATTGAGCAGGATGTAAAAGATATCAATTTTCCTGATACAAAGCAGCGCTCATTTGTAGGGAGAGAGGAGTATTCTGATGGGAAAGTTATGACAATATTAGACCCTTTTGGAATTCCTTGCATTGAGTTTATATTAAATGTATAAGCAGAGAGGGCTTTGGAGTTAGGGAAGGTCGTGATTATTTTTACTTGGATTCTGGTGACAGGATTTGGACCATTGATACGGAGAACTGGGAACTCAGAATAAGCTATTTGTTTACCATTAGAATTTTGGGATTGTATATAAAAGCCACTTGGAGACTGTGTAGTTAGCAAGGCTGAAGTAGGGTTTAAAGTCCCAGAAAGCATAAGCTGAACTTTTGTGCCTGGAGAAATGTCTGAGTATCCTGAAATTATGACTGAGTGGGAAGAAATAGCACAAGTGGCAGTAATATTAAGAGAGCAGGTAGGCACTGGAGTTAAAGTTGAGACGTCTGGAAAAGTTGAAGGGATTACAATCTTGGTCTGTGAGCCTGATTCCAAAGTGGAAAGAGGGGAAAATATATAGGTTTGAGTCACATCAGCTGAGTTTGCAAAGACTGAGGATAAAGAGATAGGGTTTAATGAAAAAGAGACCGTGGTAAACCCAAAAATATTATAAATGTCGTCTGTTTGGTATTGGTCCACGATTTTCTGTGATGGAGAAATGGAGTAATAGCTGATCTTGCAATTAGAGCAGGAGTCTATATATGACGGATTTATAAAGTTCAATAGAGAAATTGTACAGTCCTGATTTACATAAATAAAGCTTCCTGAAGGGGTCGTCAAAGCTACCATTTTCGCTAGTGGATATGTCACCACTGTGATGCCTTGTATTATAAAAGTATCAGTCCCTGTATTGGTCACTGGGTTTCTCTGTATATAAGCACTAACCCCACTAATAGGAATATCCTCATACTGGCTTGGAAACTGTATCACGATCATAGATCCTCCATTCAGAGTAATTGATTGTGCTTTGAAATACAAATTAAGCATAGTTCTCGATTTAACTGCTTTATTAGTAACCCAGCAAGCGGTTGTAGGAGCTGTGCATACGCTAACAACGGATAAAGCTGTTGATGCTGTCACCGCTGTAAGGTCTATGGTTTGTTCATCTTCTATCCATGACTTCAAACCTAAATAATCCACTTGATATATCCCTACCGTTATCTGTGGGACCCAACTGTTAGTGCTTGGATTTCTTATGACAGGCAAATGGAATGATACTTGGGTACCTAGTGGGATACTATTAAAGTTTGTAATAGTAATAATTGCTGGATAATGCGTAAACGTAGGAGAAGATGTCGTTGAGCCCAAAGTAAGTTTGCACGATAAATATTCCCCAGAAGGCGGAGAAATTCCTGTTATTTGTTGGCAGAAAACCTGCATATAAGAGTCATATTGCCCAGCTAAGTCAAATTGGAAACTTTGGTAGCTTTCGAAAGAAATTTGTATGGCAGACTGAGGGCCTGGGTATGTGCCGGAATAATAGAAATAAGAGTTAGGGACATAGGAACTTGTTATGAAGGAGAACATGTAAATGGAGTTCGTGTTAGTGTCAATAGTGCTTGGGTATATCTGAAGGTTTGTAGGAGTGTTTCCACTAATACAGAGATTTGTAATGGATTCTTCAAGGACTGTTGCACCGTCCATGGCATAAAATTGGAATTGGGAGCAGCCAGAAAGTAAGGGAGCACGGAAACCAGACTGTCCTGAGACTGGAGATGGATAGGTTGTTAGGACTAAGTATGTGCAGATTCCTGATTTTACTCCATAAAATTGACGCAAAATTGTCCCAGGGAACATAACGTTGAGTACGCCATTACTATATATACAGTTAGGGACCACAATGTGGTTATAATAGTCAGTGGATCGATCAGGCCAGTTCTGGAATGGCACATCAGTGTGAACAATAGTGCATTTTGGAGTAGCTGCTGCAGCTATGTCAAAGTTATTAGGTAATACCACCTTATACCACCCAGTATTTGCAGGAAGTGTCACTCTGCTTCTGGTTCTTATCCAAATTTCTCCATAAGCACCTTGTTGGATTCCTCTATCATAAATGCTTTGAGTAGGTAGTTCAACCCAGAAATCGTATGGATAGATGATGTTGTCAATAGTCAAAGAATTTCCTGAGTATTTTTCTATGATTTGTGTCGTGTCAGTAGTTGATGCATAATAGTAAATATTAAAATTGGAGGTTATAACTGCGTTTTTAGGATTCATTGCACCAATAATAACTGAAATAGTACTAACAGCTGATAATGGATCATAATTTGTAATTGTTATATGATTTGTGCAGGTCTCTTGAGAACAGTCCGAAATACAGCTGATTGGGTTTGAGTTTGCCGAAGTCTGAGTCAATCCTGTCGTTTTGCATGTTGCATCAATTCAGCTAAACTCGCTAGGGAAATAAATATCAATTCTCTTAACAATGGTAGAGCCTAATGATGGAGTAATTGTAATAGTCCAGACATCATACGTAAGCCGATGATAGCTCGAAAGCCTATGGGAGAATGAAACGCCTAAGGTTCCAGCTGCAAATGAGTTCATATTGGTAAAGTAATGCTCCTCTTTCCATTGCCCAGCTTCTATTATATAAGCTGACAGAGTATAGCTGGTCGCATAATAATTTGGTGTCTTAAAAGTATTAGTACCAGCGTCCATGAAGCTAATAGAAAGCGAAGCACTCGGGGATTGGTTAGTTCTCCACACAATCCACTGTGCTTCTTTGTAGACTTCGCACAAAGACGTAGACCCATTACATTTGACACTAGTCGATCCCGTTGTGGGTAGAATAAAAGCATTATCAAACTCATAAATTACGAAACCAGTAGACGTGTCTAAAGTGACGCCTAAGTTAATCTTTGTTATTAATGGACTTGTGAACACTGAATAAGTATTTGTCACTGCGGTAGTTGGCTGAGGCTCCGGATTTACTATAGTTGGAGAAGGATTTGTTAAGATAGATGAACCCCATGGGTCATAAACACTCAAAAGAGTCTGCAAATTGTATTTGGCCCTGTCAGTTGTAAATGAATTTGTGTTCGTGTTAAAAGAATATATCTTGAAATGGACCCTGAGAGATTCATTGAGGATTGGAGACGTTGACTGGATTGGGTTTCAAAGCTTTACAAGTCTGATTGAATGTGAAGAACTTGAAGAAATCGCTGTGGTATGACCTGTTATTGTTACTAGTACAGGAGTTTTATAAGAAACTGTGCTTGACTTGTAAACAGTACACTTAATAGTCCCTGGTGATGGGCTGCCAAACCCACTTTCTACCTTACAGCTTATATCTTGGCTAGGAACAAGTGGAGCCATATTAAGGCCTAACCCTAAGTCGAAAACTTGGTCAATTTCATTATAAGTGGTGAATTCTATTGCAATTCCTCCGCCAACAGGGACATTTCTGCTAGGCTGAAAAGTCAGATCATAAATATTCCACTTTTGAACTGTATAAGAATAAGGCGTCAGAGATAAAGAAGTAAAAGGAACAGGACAGTCCTCAAGCACCACTTTGGAAGACTCACCACTACTACCAGCTGAAGCCTGGACATATCAGCTTTCCCACTCAGGGAAAGTTGGCAGCTGGAATCCATTATACCCTAGCCCTGCAGTCGCATCTCTTGTATACACATGAATCACGTAATTAGTTCCTGCTACAAGTGTTTGCTGGTCAGTAATCCCTACATCAATTCTATTGCCAGACAGTGTACAGTACTCCCCAGGAGTCTGATTTGCCATGTTATTAAATGTGCATTCAATAGCGCCATCAGGTGTCGGAAGTGTAGCAAGGCTTACTCCAGTTGGCAAAGAAAAGCTGAACCTGTCCTTAAATTGATAAGTAATATCAGTCCTTTGGCCTGTGAAATATATAGTAATATCTGCAAAGTTTGTGTTCTCACAAGCAGGCTCTCTGGTCCTCCAAGGGCCTCCTACACTGTATTTGTTTAATAAAGTTGGAGCTGAGCTTATGACAAATGTTTGTATTGATACATCTGAGTACACAAGGTTTGATGAGGCATCATAAACGTACAGCTCAAAATCATTAGAAGTGCCAGATACTGGAGGATTGGTAGCCATGCAGGTCATCACAATAGCTGGGTAGTCAGGATAGTACGTATTGAACCCAGTGCATTGAATCGTTGAGGAACTCGTAGCTGCACATCTTAAGCCGCTGCCTGAGAGTCCATGGATCCAGTCACAGTCATGGTCAACCACAAAGCTAGTTCCAGAAGAAGAAGGACTTGTAGGGAAAACAAATTTTATTGTGTATCCTGAGTAGATCGTATGAGAAATTCTGAATCTCAGTGTGTATTGGTCATATCGGCTTGTCAGCGGGTTCGGAACGTTATAGTCTGCAAACCTTCACGTAACATAGTTAAAATCGCTAGGGGTAGGATACACGAATGGAATATTTGCGTTATAAATGATTTTCTTTTGGATGGTGTAGCCTTTGTAGATCCAAATGGTTCATGTTTGAGTCATGTAAGGATCTTCAGGATTCATTACATTATTTAGAGTAATAATGTCTCCGTTATTAATAGTCCCAGACCCTGAAGGATGTCTCATAACTATTACATGCTCTGACAGCAAGTCTTCACACGTCTGAGAGCTTGGGCACAAATTAGAACTCCAAGTAGGCACTGTCTCAGCCAGCTGCCACACCACAGCTTCATCAGATGTCCCTGTCAGACTATTAGGCAGTACAAATGTAAAGTCTATATCTCCTTGCTGGTTTATATTTGTGTTATGATAATTTATGGTGCCTGGATTTTTGGTAGAAATTGTAGTGCTCAGGACAGCATAAATGTATTTGATTTCTTTGTATTCCATTAGTTCATACTTTAATAAAGTATTTAGCTCCCAGAGTTCTACTGTTAATCGCAATATTGTGTCTTGGGTAGTTGGATTGACTAACCATGGAACATAAAAAGACTGTGTGCTTGTAGATAGTGAAGGGGTATAGTTATTAATATAGATTTTACCATCTAATGAGGAGGTGCCACTTCCCCATATTAGATAACAGTCTTCAGCCGTAAAAGATGTAAGAGGGAAGCAAGGGATTTGTTTTCCATCACTGTACCCTCTCCCAAAATCGTCTTGTAAAATAGTGTTTCCGTTGAGTTTGGTCGGGTATCTTACTATAAGATATGATCTCCCGCTAGGCTGTGGAACACCTTTCGTATATGAATTGGTGCAGGAAAAAGCCAATTCTGCTAAAATATGGGTATTTTTAATATTGCTAAAGGTAAACACATAGTCAGTTGCAAATTGTTCAAGAGGAACTTTTATATAAATTGTGCTGGAAATGACATTAGGGCCTGTTATACCGTCATTAGAATAACTTGTCGACAAAGTCCACACCTCAGTTGTAGTAGGGAAAGTGATGCCGTTGTAGCTTATTCCTTGAAAAGTATTGACTGTGATTATCCATGTGCCTGCGGTAATATCATTATATTCGGGTGCTACAATAGTTACGGTATTGCCAGAAATGCTGCATTGGCTTGCTTGCCATGTGCTAGTTCCTTCCCAAATACATACCAAAGGTAGCGCAGTTGTCCAGCTTGACGCAGGAAAATCAATATTTACATATCCAGCATTCTTGGTCAACGTTGCAGGCACAGGAACTGACAGAAGAAATGGTGATACCCCATTTGCAGGCACAAAAATATCAGCAGCATTATATACAAATCGTCCCATTGAAAACTGGCTATGATAAGGCACATTATTAATTGTATAAGTCCCAGTACCAGCTGCAATAACCTGAGTAGTATAACTAGAGTAAACAGTGACAGTCACTGTGTGAGGACCTACTGCGTTTGGCAAAGTTACCCACCCGTTAATATTTATATTGTCATTCATTGTATAAGCTTTTATATTTGTCACAAGAAATGCATTGGTGTTAACCTGGTTGCACTCGATCCAATCTTTATTATTTGGAGACTGCAAAGTTCCTAAAAATGTGCAGTGTTTGTCTGTAGTCCAGGTAGATGGAAAACTAATTTCTATAACGAAACTGCTTGAAATTGGGATTGCCACAGTAAACAATAAGTCCATATCAATTCTTCCACCTAAGTATCCATAATTTGTAGCATCACCAGCCCAAATATGGGTTACAGTTACTACTGCAGCTATATGGTTAGCTAGATTTTGGTCAAATACAACTTTTTCCACATAAAATCCTTGGACAACTATGTCTGCTGTCAGAATTGGATAAGAAGTTGGGATATAAGGAGGATTCACAAAGTTTGCAAAATTCCATGTAACAGTCCCTGTATATGAGCCTGAAGAGGGAGGAGTTGAGACTAATAAGCCACCTCCTGCCTGAGAACTACCTAAGATCCCATCAATTGTCTGAGAATTTCCTGAACTATTTTCTGTCATTGTTATAGAAGTGCCGATTCCATATGGGAATCTCCAGAAGAGATAGCTTGAAGAGGTTAATGCGTAATATCCTACATTTGTGATGGCGTTGAAGGTCACACCTGTGGTCATGACTGCTTTGTTGTTCATAGAAGCGATGTAAGAGTTTTCGTTATCAGTTGTGTAGGAGTTTGAGACAGAGCCAAGCACAAAATATATCATCTCGTCACCAGTGAAGACTTCTGTGCCAGATGAGATGCTGAAGTATTTGACTCTTATAGCCACATTTTGACCACTGGTGCTTGGATTTATAACATTTGCGAAGGACAAGTAATATTTCCCGGAGTTAGTGTCTTGGTTATGCTCTCTAGCTTTAGTCATCAGAGGCCTATAAGGATAAGACCCAGCATTTCCATAATGTAAGGTACATTGCAGAGTAGTAGAAGTTTCCATTGCCATATTGCTTATGCAGTCCATTGGATCTCCGTCACTGATACCAGTGCCCAAATCGCTATTAAATTGATTCACATCGAACTCAGCCTCAATCCTCATACCAGATGAGAATTTATTAATAGTGCTAGCATCTATATACACTTGAAAAACATTAGAAAAGCTCGTTGTCCTACAATAAGAAATGACTTTTGCAGTTGGCAAAGCTGTTGGAACTACATAATAATTATAGTCAAACATCTCTATAGTATTTAAATCCACATTGATAAATGTCCCTCCAGCTGATGGATATGTAAGGCCATTACTTGTAGCCCCATATGTCGATATGCTGACTATCCAATTCTGGCCACTCACTATATCAGTGTAGACTGGCGCTGTTATGGTAAATACATTAGATGAGTAAGTGCAAGACTTTGCAATGTATTTCAGATTGTTATTGGTCGTATCAATGAAATAGCAGATCAATGTGCCTCCTGAAGCTTGGGTAAAAGTCCCTGAAGATACTTTGACGGACACAGTGCCTGCATTTTTTGCTATTGTTGTGCTTGTTTTAAATATAAAGATAAGTGGCGCATTTGACGTCGTTCTCGCTGATATATACTCACTTGAGAATGGTATATAAATTTTCATTGTTCCAGATGGAACTGAACTTAGCCCTGTGACTGTAAATTTATTAGTGCTGTCTGTGCCTATGTTGTAAGTCCCTGAAGTGTCATAATACACGTTTATAGTAAGCCCAGAAGTAGTAGAAAAAGCTATAGGAGGATTCAAAGCCTTGATATAGACAACAACATCTGTATTTTGTGTATAAGTCCCAAAATAATAAATCCTTAAGGTTTGAGTTGAGTATGCTGAGCAGTAAACTGAATTTGGACTTGAAAATCCTGAGGATGAGGCTTCACAATTATTAGCAATACTTTGGTACTCGTTTGTAGATTTAGGAAAGATAAGCTCAAAGATAGCTCCTGAAAGGAGGTTTAAGCTGTACTGGAATGTAAGCTTATACATCACGTATTGACTAGAAAGAACTGATGTCCCTGAGCTTGCGCAGGTAAGGCAGCCAAATGAGGATCCTAATGAGCTAGGAGTAACTGTGCCTAAGGTATAGAGAGGACTAGGAGCAGACCCTGAAAATGTGTAAGTGTAATCCCATACCCCTGGAGTCCAACTACTTGAAAAACTGTCCCATTGTCTAGCAGAAATATAGTCTTTTGAAGATCCTGAAATATAGTTCGGATTATTCATCCCTGTAAAAGTAAATGTGGTAGCTGAGCTAGATCCTATTGTAGAAGAAGGATGAATTACAATTCATCCAACTGTAGTATAGTAAAAAAGTGATGAATAGGAAGGCGATGATAAGTCTGCTGATCCTGTGGAAACTGATATCATTGTAGGATCATATGTAAAAACTAGGTAGTCTGAGGTAGAAATTGAGACTACAGGCTGAAAACTCATAGAAAATGAGACAGATGTTGACATGAGGTATGAGTTACTAAAACTAGATTGGAAATTTTTAGTATATGAAGCAGGACTATTAAGAGAATGAGCAAAGCTAACATATTTGTAATTCAAATAGTCCTTGACCACCTCAGAGCCACTAGAAATCTCTCTGCTGTATATATATAAATCTGGACCTCTTGAAGTTGTTGGAACCGTCACTCCTGGAAAACCTATCACGATTGAAACACCTGAGTTAATCGTATTGCTCCCTAGCAGCATAACAATTTTGGTCGGCACAGTTCTTTGTGACGAAATCGTATAGCCCTTAATTAGCATGCAGGTTATACCAGTCATGGGGATATATTTACTACTTCCTGTAGAGAAAAGTTCACAAGGGAAGTACGTTCCAGAAACCTGAGTGCTCCCCACAGTGCTTGAGAAAATTGACATAGAAGAAGACAGCGAATAAACCGGCCACTCTACTATAAAAGCTCCACCGTTCGAGCCATTCACTGTTGTAGCTGTTTGAATGTTTAATTGATAAAGAGTATCTGAGCCTGACCCTTTCACATATGGGTTTATGCTAAGCTGAGTGAAGATAGGGCTCACTTTTATATAATAAGTGGCTTGCTGGTTAAGAGTTGCACCTGTGTATCCTTCTAGGGTTATGAGATCAGAAGAAGTCGTAGAAGCAGTGGATAAACCATCGTGTATTCCATTTCTCGCAGAAATAATGATAGTATAAAGAGTTCCTGCATTAAGAACTGAGTTAGGTGTAATTGTATAGTAGCTGCTAGTAGTTGTTATCGTGGTTAAATCTCCATTTATAAGGCAGTAAAAGCTGCTGACTCCATCATTATTAAACCAATGAGAAGAACTCGGCATCGTCAGTTTTACAGTTCCGCTGGCAGATGGATCTACGTTTACAGTAGGGTTAAAATAAAGAACCAAGTCTGAATACGACCCTGCAGTTGGATTCTTAAACCCAGTCATAAATGATAGCCTAGGATACAAAGATATCACTGGACTAGCAGCCAATGCTGTATTAATCGTAAAAGATACAGTGTCCGCATCAATAGGATAAGATGTAGTCGAGTCATAATAAGTATTTATGTCAATCCCTGCACTTCCAGCTACTGAGAAAGTTGCATGAATACCATAAATGTTATAAGAGCCTGCAGTCACCTTCTGAAATTTATTTATCATCAAAATAATGCTTGATGCTGTTGTTGTAATAGTATAAGTTACTGAATTACTCGCGTCTTGATCTGTAAAGCCTGATGTGCATATTGAGCAGTCGATTGCAGAAAAGTAAGATGTAGGGAACACAATCTGAATTTGCCCACCAACTGGAATTGTGTCTGCAAATGTAAGTTTAAAAGTCAAGCTGGAAGTAGAGCCAGCTCTAGGCGTTGAGCCTGATATAATAGATTTTGATGACAGAGTCCCAGTTGTAATAGTGATCGTACTAGTTGATTTTATTGTATTTAGAATATTACTATTCCCAAAAGTTCAGGACTTGGCTGCAAAGTCTGACCGAGAAAATAAGGGATTGCTGAATTGGACTTGGGGAGTCCCTCCATCGCTTACCCGTGCGAAGATAAAGCCGGAATAAAGAAAATAAGCACTGATAATTGAGTTTACATTCACATATGTGCTTAATTGATAGACACTTTGATAATTGGTAAATTGTATCAGCATATTGTAGCTTGGGCCAAGATTGCTTGCTGTAATCATATTTGTGAAGTCTCACGTGCTTGTTGCTTGGGTAGTAGGGCTGGCAATGCTAATTGAGCCACTGGCTGTAGTGACTGAGCCTGATTGAAAATACTGGCTCGTCAGGCCCATTGAATGCCAGGTATAACTGGAAGTGTCATCTTGGAACAGAGCCATAACGCTATAATAAACTGTAACTGCACTTGAAGGGCTCTTAATTAAAAAAATATAAAGATCTGGGTTATTGGTCGTTGCTGGAGACCTGCACAGAACTCCAGCTCTGTTGTCAAATGCAGATTGTCTTAGCACACAGTCTCTGAGGACTGTTGATCCGTATGCAATTATTCCAGTAACAACAGAACCATCAGAAACTCCGAATCCAAGGTCACTCGAAAACCCATTCAGTGACCCAAAAGCAACTGGATACTCAGCGAGCAGATAGTGCACTGAATTACTTGTGCTTGTAGATTCATGGTCAACATTTTCATAATTAATGATCTGCCCATATCAGTCCGGAGTTGTGCTGCCTTGGGAGGTGGGTGTTCTGTACAAAAAGGTGTAGTATTGAGTAACAGACGATGTAATCGTCACCTTTATTAAATGCACCCCTGAATTAGAAGAGTCAAGGTGTAGGTGGTTAATATTAGATCCAGCAAAATTAAATTGGTGGACACCTGATGAAATGGTGCTTGGATTAACAAGCGAATATTGAATCTTAGTAGTTGTCGTTCAAATGGATTGTCCACAATAATTATTGATGTACGTTGGGATTAAGCTTTGCTCACATTGAGTTCCATCAAAATTCCCATATCTATCTTCTTGCCCAGAAGTCTGAGCTTGAATTCCGCCAGTAAATTCGATTGTTACTGTTGAGGATGTTGTAAGAGAGTTAGGGATATTTAAATAAAGTGTCATAGATGTGCTCAGAGAGTTGCTGAGACTGTTTAATTGCAAATAATGGCTTTTTAAAGAATAAACAGAAGAATATCCTGCACTTGTTACGGCAGGTGTAGTGGCGGTTGCAGAGCCCATTAAGTTACTCTTATCATCATATGCATATGCTGTTATTGTTATTGTGGACCCTGATGTGCTGGGATTTTTGACAGGGATTAAAAATCGCATCAAAGTTCCAGAAGTAATTGCTGATGTTCAGTCCTTGATGATATATTTTGTTCCGCTAAGAGAATAGTGTCAGACAGCTCCCAAGCCTTTGTAGATTGTAAAATAATAAGGGTCAGTTGTCACACTGCTACCTCCAGACAAAACTTCAAGATTTAAAGAGCCACCTACTGGGATATTGCTGCCAGTGCATGTAAATGAGACATCAATCAGATTGACTGCGTTTATATTGTACTCCTGCATTGAAATCGAAGAAGATGACATACTGCAGGACAAGGCAGTTACTGCTGCTTGTGTGATTGCAGTACTAATTGAACTATAAGAAATTAAATCAGTCATTTGACTCTGATAAATTGCATAGCCTTTAAATACTAAGGTGTTAGCAGAAACTGTAGAGGTTGGGTTCTTCACAGTAGCAAAAGTGGACGATATACTGCTTGTCTTACAATTGGCAGTTGATGCAGATCCTAGTAGCACCCAGCTTGCTGATGCATATGTTTTTACAATTGTTGTAAAATCACCTCCTCCATTTAGAGAAGTAGCAGAGGGGAATGGGTATTTTGAAGGGACTTCCAGGATATAGTAATTTCCTGTAGCCGAAGGCAAATTTTGGGCTGCGCAACAGAGAAATGATAGAGTGGTGGTCGTTGTGGTATATGTGAGATAAGAGCCAAGGAGAGGTTCAGTGAGAGAGCATGAAGAAGAGACTGCATTTGAAGTTACTAAGAAGAGATAATCAACTGTTCTTTCTTCCATTATTACACCTGTGCTTTTAACTGATGCAACTCTTATAGACACATCCACTGACACTCCAGAAGTTTGCGGATTTTTAACCTTTGGGATATCAAATGTTACTGTAATCCCTGCATTCACATAGCTGAACCCAGAAATGGTCACTTTAGCTGGCTTGTTATAAGTAGTATCTCCCTGCGTAAAATAACAAGAAATAGTTGGAGAAGCAGTCAATGACAAATTGTCACAGAAAAAGGTGTCCCCTGAAATCCTACCAGTCCCTAAGTCATATCTAAATAGCGTATTTTGGTTATAATCTTCCATAGGAAATTCTATAGTAAAAGTATCTCCATTTGGCCCATCAACTGCTACACCTGTCACAAAAGAAAATGAAAATACGTTGAACTGGTCAACCGTTGTATGCAAATAAGTGATTTTCAATTGGGAATAAATTGCTGAAGGCACTGAAAGCTGCCTCGTTTCAGTCACAGGGTTGGTGGAGCTGGTGCCGGAGCCATCATCTACTAGCACAGTTATAGATTCAGTGAAAAAGCTTGAAGACAGTTGGAATCCATTGACGTCTCCATCAGCTCCATTTGTGTATATTATGATTTCGTGCCACACATTGGGAGAAATGCTATAGGTACTGGATGCGAAAATTTGATAGACTTTGTTTGCGGTTGTTTCTGCGCATGGGCATCGATTATTATCAATAGTACAGAAAAGATTGGCATTGGAGCTTTTTCCTTGGAATCCTGTAGCCAAAGTGACTTGGACATATTTTGAGTTGGAATAGGAAATGGTCAGGCTGGTTTTTAGCTTAAATCTGATCTGAGCGTACTGATTGACTGAAGCAGAAGTAAGTGTGACCGACTGAGCTGGGGCTTGAAAAGCATTAGGCCATGGTGGTGTAGAAGATATCGCTGTAGGAGTGCTCGTACCAGTTTCCAGCATACTTGTCCCTGCTGAATCATAATAAGTACTTATTGTCATGCTGCTGCCGTCTTCAGTCAGCGACAAAAGGGATGCGGAAATCTTCAATGTAGTCCCACTTGCAATTGACTCATAGACTTGTATGCTTGCTGACTGTCCAGAGACTGTGCATTTGAAGTTTGTCATAGTAGAAAGTCCTGAAATTTCACAGTCGCTACCTTCAATGGTGTAATCAGTAGGATAAGTTACCACAATTAGACCATCAATAGGAATTATCACTCCTGTAGTTATAGCAACAGTACCTATGAGATCTTGATTTTTTATTGTTGAAAATGTCACAGTTCCTATGGTCAGAGGATGAGTATTTAAGCTAGCCATTCCATTATATACATCTTGCCTTATGCAATCTTTGTTTAATATTTGAATACAGTAGAAGACTGGGCTTGACCAGTTTTGATTTATTTTTACTGGTGTGGTAAAGGTTATCAGCGGGTAGCTATCTGCAGGCCCAGATGGAGGACTATAATACTCTATAAGCCCAATGGTTTCATACACATTGCAGTTTGATATGGTAACACCTGTCAGAGGAATTTCATAAGGCACACCGATAAGATAAGTTGTCCCTGATGATATAGCAACCACATTGTCCATCATAGGAATATTTATTTCCACATAGCTTCCTAGCACATCTTGGCCTGAAGTCGCATAAGGCGTATCATTAGGTGATGAAGGAGTTCCAGGATCTGAAGAAATTGCATCAATGACCGTATAAACTCAGGTTAAATCCAAGTAATCTAAATCTGCATAGCTTGCATCCAGAGTTAGTGCTATAAAGCCGACATTTATTGCGTCTGGATATGTGTTTGGAGGATTTTCGACGCCATGAATTACAAATTTGAAAACTCCATTTGCAGCTAATAAATCTTGAAAATTAGTCATTTCAACATATGCTGGCTTAGCAATGCTTGAATTTCCAAGATAAAGTTTGCATTTAATGATCTGGCCTGACACTGGTTTTAAATTGGTATTAGATGGGGATTCTTGACAAGAAATATACTCACCATCTGATAGTCCAGTACCAAGATCATCTGCAAATAGTGTATTCCCCCAGTAGTCTGCAGTTGGAAAATAGATTCTTACGTAGCCTCCTTGAGGGATATTATTAGTAGGAGTTATATTGATTTTGAATAAATTGACCAAGCTTGCTGTATAGTGAGCAGGATCCACTGAAAACGTTGACAAATATGAAGAAGGAAAGACGTGGACGTAGTCAATGGCTTCATTAATTAGTGAGCCATCACCATTACAATCAGCACTTACTTGGATGCCATATTCCCCAGCTGTGATTGGGTGCTTGATTCCTACTTGGTCAATAGAATCAGCATTTGTGGTAGTGAGCGTTAATAGAAATGGATAAGTCGACCAATTAGCGTTTTCAGGAGCATACACAGTAAAAACTGACCCTGAAATGGAGCATCTGCTCATTCTACTGTTCCATAAGCACACAAGCTGGCTGCCAGCAGCTACACTTCCAAATGAGCTCGACAGAGTGATTTTCAAAAACCCTGTATTTTTGATAATTGTGCCTAATCCTGATAGAGACATCCTTATAGGACCATATTTGCCAACTTCTACCACAACAGGTTCCATCATTTGGCGTGGGAAAGAGTAATAAGAAGGAGCTAGGGTGTTTATGATAGTAAAAGTCGAGGATGTCACTGACTCTATCAAATTTGCAGCAACTGGAGAGCCGGAGCTGTAAGAGCTGTAAACAATCCCACTTGAGGTCGTCAAAGCGCTTGATGGGTGTTCCACCAGTACCTTTATGGAGACTGCTGTGCCGATAGAAACAACATTAAATCCAGTAAGAACTACTCTAAGGTTGGAAACTGAGCAAGTTACAGTTCCAGTAAGCATAGAAATCGTTCCTTGGTGGTAGTGCTGGCAGGTGCTCTCAGGAAGATTAGGGTACTCAGTGGGGAAATCAAAGGTAATACAGCCTCCAGCAGGAATCTCGTACCCAACTGATACATCAATTCGATACTCTGTAACATCACTCTTATAGTAATTGCCGCTCGGCTTATCTGGAATGGTTACTGTTATTGTGCTTCCAGCAGTTCCAAATGATTCGTTCAGTATAGGATAAGTAATTTTCGTCTTTTTCTCAAATTTGCTCCACCACTCCGCATAGAATTGAAGGTACTGAGATGGAATAAGTGGATTTGGAGGGTTGTTAATCAAGTCAATCTTAATTGAAGTATGTGCTCCTGTCGCTGTTACGAAGACTGTATTTGTATCAGCGTAATAAACGCAAGTCAAGATTGCTCCTGAGTTGGATTCGCATGTTGGAGCTGAAGAACTCAAAGAAACTAAACCTGGCATTTCGATCACAAAGTAGTCTTGAGCAGCCAAGGTAACGTCTACAGGAAATGTATAGTCGCCTGTGCTGCCAGCTGTATTTCCTGACACAGTAATCTGATTAGTTGATGTCAGTGTGCTCACAGTATTTGTCTTGATTCTTGATACATTCTTTATTGTCCTCCAGTATATGAATGTCCCTGGCCACCCAGAGTTTATATCTAAAGCATAAGCTACTACATCTATTATTTTGTCATCACCTCCAGTGGATGGGTTATAGATTTTCGGGAAGTCAAGTTCATAATAGCTGGAAGATGAGCTCATGCTTCCATATCCAGAAACCACGATTTTGTCAGGGGTAGCTGGAGTAGTTGTTCCAGGGAATAAGTAGCAGGTCAAAGTCCCGGTTGTGCTTGATTCACTTTGGCATGGAACTTTTCCGTTCTCACTAATTCCAAGGCCTAGATCAGTTGGGAAAAATCCACTATTTGCAGGGAGTTCGATTACAATTCTGGTATTCAAAGAACTTGCAAGTATAGATGTAGAAGAGGAAACCTGGATTATTACTCGGAGGCGGGTGTATTCATTTTGTGTCCAGCAGTCAGAAATAATGTCTAAGTAAGGAAAAGGAGTAGCGACTTCTTCTAAGTAGCCCAGTGAAGCAGATGTAGAGGATCCACCTGTGGCATGGATATCTACAAAGAATGGGTATTTCACTAGCCCACTGCCAAATTTGATACCTTCTAAGCCTCCATCAGAAAAAACTGTCGTGATGTATATAGTGTATTGAGTTGCGACTGGAATGTTATTATATGTAGGAGCATACATCTTTATGCTATTAGGGGATCCAGAGGTAAAGGTGCATTGATCTGCCAGCAGCTCAGTGGTTCCTGTTATTCAGACACATCGAATTTGGCCATTGTTTAGCAAAGATATTGTTTGTGTGGTAGAAATAATCACGTAGCCAGTCTTCTGGGTTACTTGAGTAGGAGTTGTGATAGTAAATGTAATTGGAGCGAGACCTGGATCAATGAGAGGATCTTGTGGATAATATAAAATAAGATTGGAATCTGTTGTTATCACTGGAGGTCTGATAGACCGAGGAGAGGATGCAGTCAGTCATGCATAATCAGCAGAAGTCACTAAATCAATTATGTTGAAACTCCCTGGAGTTGTAGTAGTGCTATCATAAGTTGCAATTGTATATTGATAATATTTGCCTGGACTTAAATAAGACCCTTGAGAAGGATTTGTAACGCTAACTGTTACATCAATAAGTGCGTTCGCAGAAACAGCTGTAGTAAATCCACTTATATGCAGCTCTATTCCTCTTACCAATGAACAGCTAGCTCCTCCAGCT
Organism: Blepharisma japonicum; assembly: GCA_949751835.1. NCBI lineage: Eukaryota > Ciliophora > Heterotrichea > Heterotrichida > Blepharismidae > Blepharisma > Blepharisma japonicum. Next base: position 44,480 of record CATKHK010000126.1, on the reverse strand, counting down.
ATAGTTACTGTTGAGCCGCTGCCAAAAGTACACCCAGATGCACTTATAGATGCTGAGTTAGTGTTAAAAACTGAGGGAAAAGTGATTACAATATCTCCTCCAACAGGAATGACGTCATCACAACTAAATTGGAAATTATAGTCTTCAGTAGCCCCATAGTCACCATATAGAGTTGTTCCAATGTAGTTTACTGTGCAAGTTCCTGTTGGGATCATATAGCCCCAAGGAAATGTAGATGGGCGGGCAAGCTGCGCTTTTCTATCTACTAAATGGTAGACTGTAAACTGTCCGTCAGCTGTTGGCCAGCTTGGTAAGGTCAATAAGGAAACTCTAATTCGATTCGGAGTGTCTTGTGGACCTGGAGATGGTCAATTAAATGTGCGTACTGTTAGAGGGCTATGACAATTTTTCATTGAAATGAATCTGTTTTCTGGCCACACATAATAGGGCGTAGCAGGTACGCAGGAAGAATCTGTTGACCCTCCTTGGCTTCCTTTAATAATCTGCAGAGTAGTTAAAGTGGTAGGGACTGTAAATTCGTCAGGGATTTTTAGCCAAATATATTCACCACTCTGGATATTTTGAGAATTAAATATCGAAAATTCTACTGTCAGTGTATCTCCTGGGACAAACTGCACTGGATTGACAACAGTTGAGTAGCAGTCAAAGCTGGGATAATTTTGTCCAGTAGTAGGAGAAATCGTCCATGAGGTTTCCACATACCTATTGACCTTTCTATCTAGTATCACCCACTTTGGGTCATCATAAGCCGACAGATCTTCATATTGGCTGCTTATTTCAATAGCAAAATCGTATAAATTTGCAGATGGGTTTTCTATTGAGGCAAAGTACAAGTTTATATAATCTCCAACGTTCACAGTTGACGTAAAAGTAACTTTTATTGTTACATAGGTTGCATAGCCGTACATTAAATAGCAGTCCATTGCTGGAGCTGTGTGGAGAGTAGAGTCTTGTAAGCAAGAAATTTTGGAGCCGTCTGCCATATTCATCCCAAGGTCGGATTTCCACCCTTTTCCTGTTGAAAAGTAGTCAAATGGGAACTTTATAAAAATATAGCCAGGGGTTGTGGGGTCATTTGAAGGGGGAATTGAAGTGGTAGCTTTGAAATTAAACATCATGACGTTCCAAAGTCCTGCACCTTTGTGCTCTGAAGTGGTATATAATACAGTTGGACGGTTTCCGGATAAATACAGAAGTGGCTCAGCTTGCTCTATGTTGGCTCCTGAATTTTTGTCTAAGTTTATTATGAATCTGTAGTAGCCCCACGGTTGAGGAGATAAGAAGCCATTTTCTATAGGAGGAACAACACCAATTGTGGAGAGCTCTATTTGAAACTGTCCTAAGCTTGGGTCTACTCGAAGTTCTTTGGGAACATAAAAAGTTACTATGTCAGGTGGTCCAGCTGTCCATTGGCATAATCTTCCAAAATAACCATATTGCATAAAAGGTGGATATTTTTGCATTCTGCACTGGATTAGTCCTGAAGGGTTTTTAGGGAAAAACTGGGTTGTTCCATCATATGGAAAGGTTATAGTAACAAAAGTGTTATATAAAGTCGTGGCCTCAGGGAATATATTATTCGGCTTGAATATCAATAAAATCGTGCCGTACTCATCATATGAAGCAGTTGACCCATAAGCTTCTATAAGATTTGAAGTCAAGGAATCCATCGTTATATACGCAGGCGGAGCATAATCACTTATTGTAAGCGACACTACTAAGTCTTCGATCTTCTTATTAGCATTTGTGTCCTCATCTTCAGAGTAGAGATCCACATTGGCAGTCCCTGTAGTGCTACTTGTAGTCGCATAGATCCAGATTTCAAAAGTGACTGAGGGAGAAAGAGTGCTGCTTGAAGCTACATTAGAAATCAAAATTCTGTGGTAATTTGAAGACCAGTTTGGCTGCCCTTTACAGGTGACCCCACTGTTTACAACTTTATAGCAGGTGGTGCTTATGCTTGAAAAATAAGTAATTGGAAGAGTTGCTTGGACGCTACCACCTGGAGTTATTCTTTTACCTGTATTAAATCTAAAAACCCACAAGTTTGTGGTACTTTTGTCATATTGTCCTTTCTGCTCCATTGCCCCAGTAAAGCTAGCAGAAGCTGTTTGGGTAATAGAAGGGTGAGAAATCAAATAATAGTCCTGCACTACTTTATTAGCCACTACATAAGCAGTAATTGTAGGTGTCTGAATCCATAAAGACTGATGATCAGCTAGAAAGCAAGTATTAAAAGGAGAAGATGCACTATCTCCTGACTGCTGGGTATATAACATCCCAGCTGCTTGCCATTGGGTGAATTTTTTATATCTGGTTGAACCACCATACAAAGTGCTTGAAGAGCAAGTCCCAATAGATCCTCCTTGAGGATTCGGATAATTCCACTTGTAGCCATATGGGAATACAAAGTACACTTCTCCACTATTAGAAATTGTTGCTGACATAGGCAGGCTGAAATCCATTTCAACATTGGAGCCATCCAGTGTCGTGGAACTTGTAGTAACAGTACCTGATATAGAGGCTGTTGGCAAATCTAATAACGCTGGCAATGTTGTAGTCTGTTCTTGAAGCACAATTCCGTTTGAATCCTTTGTCCTGACTATTAAAGTTGGCACAAATCCTGCATATAGAGCATTTCTTACATTAGAAAGTGTAACCCAGCGACTTGTCCCTGCAGTTACTGTTGAAGTAAAGCCTTTTAGCCTTACAAATGCAGAAGTCACAGTAGTGCCAGTAGTTAAATCACAATACATACTCCCTGATGGAGAATCAGGCCAATTAGACTGATAAATGCACGAAAACTGATGGTTTACAAAAGACTCCAGTCCCCAGCCCAAGTCTCTTGGGAAGCTATGCTCTGCAGTTACAAACTCAAATTCTAGCATGCCATTAGAAGGGATGTCAACAGTATTAGTAAAGGTCAATCTTATGACATTCCACGCATCTCTTGTATGATGAAGGTAATCTAAAGTATAGGCAGTAAATGCTGATGGACGAGTTTGGAATATAAATTGGGCTTCTTCAAGCTGAGTCCCTGTTGAGTCGTAAACTTTGGCTGTAAATATTTGATTTCCATATGAATTAGAAGGGATCATAAATCCTCCAGGTACAGCACCGACTGTAGTAATTTTAATTGAAAGAGGGCAGCAGTCTACAGCCGTGCTGGTTGGCGTTCTAATAGTAATTACATTTGGCGACCCTGATGTATAAACACAACTGGAGGCTGGAACTTGGTCTGACCCAAATGTGCAATAAAGCGACCCACTTGCCAAAGTCAACGAACCTGGCAGATCAATAGAAATATCTAAATAAGTAGAAGGTGGGACTGTACAAGGGACGTAGTTTCTGGGGTGCAGGAAAATATCAATTGGGCCATAGCTTCCTATGGGATTATCAGATTTTGCGTAAAACATGTCAATGTCGAAACCTTGAGGGTATTGCACAGTCGAAATAGTCACATAGCCTGCTTTTAAGTTTTGGTCTATTAGGATCCCGTTGCTGTCGTATGTAAAAATGCTGAACTGTGGAGTATTTCCAGAACTGCTTGGATTGCTAGCTGCTACAAAAAGTGTTAAATATTGATGGGAAACTGCTTGAAAACCGGTAAAGGTTACTATAGATGTAGTAGACGAGCAGGAAACTAGCTGAGCTCCTGAGACTGGCCTTAGTCCAGAAACTGCAAAGCAGGTTCCTGAAATAATTCCATTATAAGTGGAAGGAAACTGAATCTGTATAGACCCTCCTTGAGGAATTGTATTATAAGGCAGAAAAATAAAAGTATAGTTTGCTGGAGAGTTTTGTATCAGCGGGGTCGCTGAAATGGTAACTTTGCTTATAGTCCCAGCCAGAATTGTTGGGGTTGCAATAGCTGAATTTCTTGATAAGACAGTAAAAGTGTTTTCTTGTAAAATTTCTAAAGTAATTGTTCCAGGATTTCCTGTAACAGCAGGATTATAAATTTCATAGACACTAATATTATATTTTCCTGATGTCAGTTCCTCTTCTAAGGACGAAAAGTACAAATGTGAGGTATCTTCGAATTGTGAACAATTCACTCACGTCTTCCAATTCTCCACATAGCAAGTTGGGTTTTCTCCGAATGTATAAGTAGATGGCAGTAAAATCCTCAGCCAGGACCCAGCTGGGAAAGCTGACGTTACAGTGATTACGAATTTATATAAAGGAGAGTAGTTTGCTAATAATGCTCCTTCATAGATTAATGACACTGTAAGAGCACTAGGAGCTACAGCAATTCCAAGAGAAGGGTATAGGGCATTTTCGTCAATTATTGTCGCACTTTTTCAGGTTCGGATCCCGAATACTCCTGTGCCTTGGGAGGTTGCTGGATTTTGAACTCCAAGCAATTTTATTGATTTTTGGCCAGCTGTGATTTTGCCGAATTGGAAAGTGACCCTTCTGTTTGAAACTGAGCAAGCGAGTGTGGTAGGAGAACTGTTGGAAATTTCGAAAGCTGAACAGCTAGTTATTCCTAAATTCGCTGCGTATTGAGAAGGGAAATCGATTGTCAATGTGGCATCAGAAAGAATTTGAGTTGTAAGCTGAAAATTAAAAATATATCTTGTAGTGTCGCCTGCATTGTTTCAAAGAAGTTGGATTGGATTTGAAAGATCTGGATCGATGCTTCCTCCATATGCGCAGGCTGACAAAGCGATAATGGAAAGGATGATTATTAACATTATAAAAGGTTGTTATCAATTCAAGATTAGAGCTAAATATATTTAGATAAAATGAAATTTGTATTTTAATTTAATAAAATATACTAAAATCTTGATTTATAATTGATAAAAATTTAGCATATAATCTGTTACAAATTTTTGAAGCAAATAAATTATTTTTATTCTTTTAATTTTCATTTTAAAATTACAGAAAATTAGCGTTGAGCGAAATTAAATTTTTTTATTAAATTGGAGTGTGGATTCATAAAGACAGGCTTTATAGGCTATACTAAATACTTCTCTTCCTTATCAAGTGAATCTACTGAATTATTAGATTTTTTTTATAATTAGATTTATAATCATTTAGCGTTGAATTTCAAATAGCCATCATGTGGCTTTCCGTACTTTCTTCTGGTTTCCCTGGTCTACCATCACATTGAGCCTCTGTGCAGCTCCATCCTTGAATATTCTATCAATTTCAGGCATTCAAATTTCGACGCCAGAATTTTTTATCATATTTATTCATTCTTAGAGGAAGAGCAAGAATCCAAAATTATAAAAACAGCTTTGTCTACTAAATTTCCAAAGTTAATTATAGGCTTATCGCAATTATACTTTAATTAAAATTTTAGTTAGATACTTTGCTTATTTAAATCAATTTAAAGATCTGCAAATCGTGAAATGTACAATGACTTAACAATTATGAATAAAAGGCTATTGAATACAAATGCCAACTCTGAAGAAGTTCCTTTTGGGACTACTCTTACTTTAGGAATGAAAATTTATCCTTTTTAATTTGCCATTAAAAATGGTTAATTCTCCTTATCATAGCAATAAATAGCCAGTCATTTTTTACCGGAAATTTAAAGATTTAACCCAAAACATGCTGATTTGAAAATATTTGAGATTTTATGTCTAAAGCATTCAGGCCAAGCACATCTCCTTATAAGGAGAAGCTTTTAAGCAAAACTACTCCTGACTCAAAGACTATAAAAGATACATCAAGCTCCAGAACTGACACAGCCATCAAGAATTCTGAAACTTTCAGAGAAATGGTAGAACATAAAATATCATTGGGAGAACTTGCTGGAAAGCTTGAAACAAACTACGACACTGGTCTCAACGAGTCATCAGCCCGTGGAAAATTAAAGATCTTTGGAGAAAATAAGCTCTCCGAAAAGAAAGGCTTACCTTGGTACTGCAAGTTTATAAAGCAACTGACTGGCCTCTTTTCTCTTCTCTTGTGAGCAGGAGCTGGTTTATGCTATGCTGCATATGGTATGAGCCCAGAAGACCCTTCAAATTTTTATCTAGGTACCTCTCTTGTTGTTACCGTTTTATTGACTGGCTGCTTCAGCTATTTTCAGCAGGCTAAGTCAGAAGCCATTATGGCTGGCTTCAAAAATTTAATACCTCTTAAATGTATGGTGGTCAGAGAAGGACAAAAAAAAGAGATTGAGTCAATAAAGCTTGTCCCAGGCGACATTGTCATAATCAAGCAAGGGTCTAAAATCCCTGCAGATGTTAGGATATTAGAATCTAATTATATGAAGGTAGATAATTCTTCACTTACAGGGGAAAGTGAACCTCAATTAAGGACTATAGAATGTACTAATGAAGCAAATCCGCTTGAAACTGAAAATTTGGCGTTCTTTGGGACAATATGCAGCTCTGGAGAAGGAAAAGGTGTTGTAATTTTTACTGGAGATAATACAGTTATGGGGAAAATTGCAGGTCTTGCAATCACAACTACAAGTGAGCAGACTCCGCTTAATAAGGAACTCCAATTCTTTGTAAAAATCATCAGTTGTGTCGCTATATGTCTTGGCATCACTTTCTTTTTCCTAGGCTTTGCTTTTCAATATCCATTACTAATAAATATTGTAAATGCTATTGGAATCATAGTAGCTAATGTCCCTGAAGGCCTTTTAGCTGAAGTTACTGTTGCTCTTTCTCTTACTTCTAAGAGGATGGCTGATAAAAATGTTCTAGTAAAAAATCTAGAAGCTGTTGAAACCCTTGGGTCAACCACATGTGTTTGCTCTGACAAAACTGGAACTTTGACAGAAAACAAGATGAAAGTGGTGAGCATGTGGTATGATAAAAAGGTAAGAGACGTAGTAAATTATGAAGAAAGAGAAGAGGGAGAACAGCTTGGATATGATTTAGGAGATTCTACATTTTGGATGCTATTAAGGTGTGCAGTTTTAAACAACAGGGCTCAATTCACTTATGAGCCTCCATCCGCTTTGCTTCATGATGACCGTGGGTTCTCTTTTAGAGATTCCATGATTTTTAGAATAAAAACAAGCTATAAAGAACTCCTTAAGCAGAAGTCTATTGAGGAAACGCCCACAATAGGAGGAGATGCCTCTGAAATCGCTTTAATTAAATTTTTCAACCCTATATCAGAAATAGCAGATTATAGAAAAAATTCCCCTGTCCTTATAAGAAATGGGGTAAAAGCTGAAATTCCATTTAACTCAGCCAATAAATATGCTGTTACTATACATGGACCTGTAAGCTGGGCAACCCAAAAACATGAGAACGATTGTATTTTATTTATGAAAGGAGCTCCGGAGCAGTTATGGGGCAGATGCTCAGAAATCCTTACACCTCACGGGCATCAGCATATTGATGAAGAAGCAACAGAAAACTTTCACACGGCCAATAAGTATTTCGGAAGCAAAGGCCAAAGGGTGCTTGGTTTTGCTTTCACATGGCTTTCTAAAAATGATTACCCTGCAGATTACATATTCGACCCAAATCATAAAGACGGCCCGAATTTCCCACTGACTAATTTAACATTTATTGGTCTCACAGCTTTAATGGACCCTCCAAAAAAAGGCGTAAAAGAAGCTGTTATGTGTGCAAAAGATGCAGGAATCAAAGTAATTATGGTAACAGGAGACCAGCCTTTGACAGCTGCTGCTATTGCTCGACAAGTAAACATCATAACCGTCCCGAAAACAGTCAACGATTTAGTCGATGAAGGCATGTCTTGGAATAAGGCTATGAAGCATAGTGATGCAATTGTAATTCACGGCGATATGCTTACAAAAGCTCACGCAGAAGACTCAGAGCTCCCTTTCAGGAAACAAAGATTGACAAAATGGCTGCAAAAAAAAGAAATTGTATTCGCAAGAACCTCCCCAGCACAAAAATATATGATTGTTGACGCAAATCAAAAACTAAATCATGTCGTGGCTGTCACTGGAGATGGTGTTAATGATAGCCCTGCGATTAAAAAAGCTGACATTGGTATCGCAATGGGCATAGTTGGCAGCGATATTGCAAAAGATGCAGCAGATATGCTGCTACTTGACGATAATTTTGCCTCAATAATCAATGGAGTTATGCAAGGACGCGTCATTTTTGACAACTTAAAGCGCACAATTGCTTATGTTTTGGCGTCTAATATTCCTGAAATTCTGCCATTTTTAGCTTTTGTAACGTTCCAAATTCCTCTCCCTCTCACCACAATATTAATGCTTGCAATTGATTTAGGAACTGATATGGTCCCTGCTGTTTCTCTTGCCTATGAAGATCCTGAGCTTGATATTATGAAAAGAAAACCCAGAAATGCTCAAGTGGACCACCTTATGAGTTATCAGCTTCTGTTCTTTGCCTATATGCAGACAGGAATGATTGAAGCGCTTGGAGGATTTTTAGCTTATTTTGCGGTTTTATATGATTTTGGGTTTGAGCCATCCACACTTTGGTTTTTCGCTAATGCAGATTCAGGGACTAAGCCTGCAAAAGACGATATTTATGATTCAAATTCTCAATATAAAGGAAATACTCATATAGGGCTCAAGGAGTATGAGCACAAAACTGTTGATTATTTAACTGATGGGGATGGGGATTATGATCTCCGTATATGGTTTTATAATTATTCAGATGATGCCTGGTCTAACTGCAAATATAAAGAGCTGACTTCGCCTGTCACAGACCATCATGTTTGCTATACAAGTGAAGCGCTGCATTATGCACAATGTGCATTCTTTGTAGCAATTGTTGTCACGCAATGGGCGAATTTGCATATTGTAAGGACTAGAGAGCAGAGTCTTATTGATCAGGGGTTGCATAATTGGATATTAAATTGAAGCATGGTTTTGGAGACTGCTCTTGCAGTGATGCTTTGCTATGTGCCTGGAGTTAATTCTGCACTAGGAGGAAGGCCATTGCCATATTTGCATTGGGGCTTTCCTGCAATTCCTTCATTTATCTTACTTATAATCTATGATGAATCAAGAAAGTTTCTATTAAGGAGAGAAAAAGCTAGATATAGAGGAACTGGAGAGAAAGGATGGATAGAAGCTAACACATTTTATTAATAATTTATTTTTATATGAAATGCTTTATTTCATAATATAAGTGAAAATTTTCTTATAATTATTCATGTTCATAATCATGGTAATATTTCCATAATAATTTTAAATATGCAAAGTTTTAGTTGTAAGTTTTAATATGGTAAATTTATTAATTGACTTGTGTATATCTAAGAAATATGCATGAAAATTTCTCTTATTTTCTTGAAGTTAAATAATCTAGTAATTAAATAATTGATAATGCAAGTTTACTAGAATTTTCTCATTTGAACTGAAGTAGTAGTAATAATGTCTCAGTTTTTTGATCGACAAAAATTCGCCAATTAATAGGCGAAAATAAGCATTTATTCCATATGTCTGAAAGCAATTTAAAATTTTATTATTTTCTCATAGTCATTTTAAAGAGTTTTTTTATCTTAAATCTGCTTTTCAAGTAAGAATGCCTCTGCTTATCTTCCTAGCGGTACTTTAAGAAATTTTTGGATCAGCCAAAATTTATTTTTAAACCATGGATTATTAGCCACTTCATATTTATAATTTCAGAATGAGCTTGGAGAGAAATTCTTAGAATGATTATTAAACCCTAATATTTTCAGCACAACAACAATTATTTGACTTTAGCTGTACAATTTTTTTATTTTCCCATAATTTAACACATCCTGGCTTATAGTTTGGTGTGAGTTAAAGACTTAGTGGAAAGCTTGCTAATTTCTTTGATAACTCAACTTCACCAAATCAGCTGGAGAACTCCTAGCTATAAGCTTTTATATGCTATATATTTAATTTTTATTATCAAAATTTAAAAACAAGCTTCTTTCTAATTAAAATTTTACAAAACTTTTCAAAACGCACTCACTCTCTCATAATGCTGAATTAATTTGTCTTATATAGCTATTTATTAATAAATCATTCATTAATCTCAGGTGTAAAAAATTAAAGATTACAAATGAATATACTCCTCATCTTGATATGTGTTTTTTTTAAAGTCGCAAGTCAATTCGTCACGATCCCAATTATGTACAGTCAATTTACTCCTAAAGATATAGTTGCTTTCTTTAAAACTTACTATAATTGTCCTTATAAAAATGCCCCTGGATGTCAACCTAATTCTCCTGTGTTTTACATCCCTTATGAGGTGAACGACCTGGCTGATTTTCAAAATTTTTTTGAAGATTCTGATTTTACCTTCGTTCTAGATGGGACTTACTCATTAAGTATGACCAATTTAATCAGCGAATTCGCACGATTTTACGGTTTTATTCAATTTGTGTATGCTTACTCCCCTGATAATCCCACAAAAAATATTTATTATTCAGATTTTCCCTTTGAAACGTACCGAGAAGCAGTTATTTCATTAGCGAAGTATTACGGAATGCAAAAAGCAGTCGCAATTTTGAGCACAGAATATATTGGAGTAAATTTTACAGAGAGCAAGGATATAAAAATCATACAGCAGTATGTCGTGTCAGCAGCTGCATCGTATGAATCGATCTTTCTGATGATCACGAAAGAAATAAAGCCTTTAGGTGTTAAGCTGATGTTAATAATGACAAATGAAAGCGTTTCCGTTTCTATACAAAAAGCATTAATTGAGGCTGAAATGTATAAACGTGGCTATGCTTATATATTTGTTCAGCAGAGTGCTTGAGCTGCAAACCTAGAAGGAGCAATTTTAGTTGAAGGGAAATCTATTTCTAACACTGGGATAATTGATTATTTAAATACAATTATCCAATGAACCACTGCCTTGTTGTTATCTATGACTAATGATAACCAATATCAAGGATCCTATTCAGCTTATTATTTCAATAAATATGTAGAAATTGGGCTAAATTGGTCAGTTGATTTTTCAATTTATAATGTGTTGCAGAATGGGACGAGGCCAAGGTTGGGAACTATATCAAAGAATGTGGTTAATATAATGTCTCCTTTATTGTTTCCTGGAGGAAGCTGAGAAGCCCCAGACAACGAGAAGTTTGAAATTCCTTTCAGTATCAATGGAGGCGTTTCGAACTCAAATGGCTTCATATATCCCAGAAATGCAATTAATCAAATGGGGTCCATGCTTGCTGTAAGCGAACTTAATTCTATGGACGGGCTTTTGGAGAATTTTGACATAGCGGCTTATAACATTTCTGACTGCGGGAGCTATTATTTCGATTATAACTTTTCTTATGATTGCTTTAAAAGGCACACAGAAAACTTAGGATACTTTCATGTCCCAGGGCTGCAAACATCTATAGCTAAAGGGACTGTCCAAGTTTTCAAAGCAGCCAATATTTCTACGCCCATTTTTGGGACCCAAACATCAAGCGCAATGAGTAATCTTAATTATTATCCTCAGTATGCCAGAGTTTCTTTTCCAAACTCATTTACAGGCTCAGCTGCTGCTTTGCTGCTATCTGTTTTAGGAGTTTCTAAGTGTTCACTACTATACTCAAACTCAACTTGAGGAAACGATTATAACGTCCAGTTTGTGAGTCAAGCTAAATCTTATGGGATTGAGGTTTTAAATAAAAATCGAGCTCTTAATCCTGGATACGTAGGAGCTGATAAAACAATTATCCAAGAAATAATTGACACAAAAAGCAGATATGTGGTGCTTGAACTGAATCAGCCAGATGTGTTTTATGTAATAGAAGCGCTTTATGACCTGGGAATGAGGAAAGGAGATATTTTTCTTATAGTGGGAGATGGCACAGTTAGCATCTATGATTTGGACGAAAAACAGATTGGAAGTGAATCTTATGCAAAGAGAATAGAAATCATGGATGGATTGATCTATATCAGCTTTTTAGCTTTTTATGGAGACATAGGAAAAAGAGTTAAGGCATCTTTACTAGAAAAGTATGGCATTGCTTATGACTACATGTGTCTATTTTATGATGCCGTCTATCTTGGAGCCCATACTATTGACGCTTTGCTAAATCAAGGCACAAAATTAAACAGCTCAACCATAGAAGATCTATCAAGAAGCGTAACTTTTAATGGTTGCTCAGGCCTAGTTAAAATAGGCAGATATGGGAATGATAGACTGACAATAAGGCTTGGGATTTATAATTTACTGCAAATAAATTCAACTTGGACTATGAAATATTGTGGGATGTATAATCCAAACCTTGAAGTCATGCTGAAGCTTGATTCTACGATTTCATGAGTGAAAAGTGATGGGAAAGTCCCCAGCGACATAATTGGCGCTGATCTTGACTGTCCTTTTAAAGAAGAAGCAGTTAAGCCATTTATATTTGGGTATATAATCATATCTATTATAGAACTTTCTCCTCTATTACTTCTCATCGCTTTTTTAGCTGTCTCTTGAGATTTTTTGATTAGACGTGAATTTCCGTTACTAATTTCAGTTAAGAAAGAAACAATTTTAGACTTTGTTGCTTATGTCATAATGATAGTAGAGTCCTTGCAATACATGGCAGTTGGTCCAGATTTTACTACTTTTTTCCCAAAATTATCAGTGTTTACCAGGATCTCTATGTTCGATATCCGGGGGTGAAATAAAAGCGCTCATTGAACAATTTGAAACCAAATAGGAATGATTGAGTTTATATCCCTAATTTGATTTATTTTACTGATGCTGAGGACCTTTAAGCGTAAGACTTCAAAGATATTTTTCCTTAGAGTCATAGATGAAATTAGCGAGTATTTTTTACCTTATATTGGAGATGCCCTGTTTTTGCCTATGAACCTTTTCTTATGGCTAACCTTTCAATGTATAAGCAGCAATGGGGATGGTTTCCAAGAGAGTTTTCATCACCAAGACTGCTGAACTTCTTGCTGGCAAGGTAAGCATTTAATTTTTGTGGTTTTGTCCTCAGCTGCAATTTTCTTATACTTGCCTGCCAGCATATATCATCGGCCGACTTGGCAAGACAACCTTGAGCAAGCTTTATTTAACTTTCGAGAGCAGCCTGTGCATGCAGTAAATAAGAGCTTTTGTCAAACCATTTTAATTATACTTTACACTGTAGTTTACCCTGCTTCAGAATATGTTTTTATCGGCTGCGGAGTTGCTGTGCTAATTTTTATAATTGCTTTTTCATTGTTTAGGCTGCCTTATAATTATCATCGAGCGTCTATGTGATATGTAGTGTTTATTTCTTGCAGCTTTTGGCTGTGGATTTGTTGCGCTATAGCTAAAATTAGCAAATTAGCTGCTCAATTAGTGCTTGGATTTGGTTGAGTACTTTTACTCTCTATTGGTATAATATATCAGCAATTATATTTGCCATCTCTGCTAGTAGGGCCTAAAGGGCCTGATATCCTCAAATTATTCAGATTCCAATTATCAAATAAGTCCCCAGTAGAAGCAGGAATAATTAAACACACTGGTTACAATTTGGCTGGCATTGAAGATGTTGATATAGAAATTAACTCTTATTCTTCAAGTAGATAAAATTTAAAAATTTGGAGATTTTTTAAATTTTATTAGGCTAAAAGATTCAATTGCAGTAAGATCTATTCTCATAAATAATTCTTTTGTTTTAATAATTCCATTCATAAATTAGCAGCTATATTATGTGATAAATGTTTTTAAATTTAGAATTGCAGTCCTCTTATCAAATTTTTTTTATACAGCTGATTCACCTTTGTCAGTTTATAACCCTTGCTCCAATAATAATTTTGATTTTACTTTTCCTAGAAATAAGCTCAAGATATTGAAACTGTTTATCATTTTGAATAATTATGCTTCATTTTATTGATTTTCTTTCACGCATAGGAAGTTATCTTATTATCAAAACCTGCAAGTTAGTATACAATTATACTCTACTTGGCTGGCTATTTTTTATCGATGCTAGCCTTATATATTATTGTTTTATTTATTATTCCTACTAGTAGGACTCGTATAAGTAGGGAAGATTCATCTTGCTGGATATAATTTAACCGTAATTGAAGATGCTGATATGGAATTAGCGTCAATTTCAAATAGGTTAATTTGGAAATGCTTATTGTCTATTATTTATTTTATTTATGCTAAATTATTAATTGTTGCATGAATTTTCTGATTTCTGTTTTATTTTTTTTTGTGGCAAGCCAATACTCTACTATTCCTATTTTTTACAGTAAATTCACCCCAGAATCAATAAGGAATGCTTTTTCAAAAAATTATAATTGCTCTGAAATCAAATCTCAGAAATGTACAGCAGATTCAAGCGTATTTTATGTTTTATATCAGGTTAATAGCGCTCTTGATATAGAAGATTTGATATCATCATTGAGCTTTACTTTTGCTTTCGATGGAACATTTTCACTAAGCATGACATCTCTTATTAGTGATTATGCTAAAATATATGAATTTGTTCATCTTGTGTACGGCTATAGTCCAGAAGCCAGTCAAGATTTTGTTTACTATTCTGAGCCTTCATATAATTCTATCAGAGACACCACTTTATCATTTGTTAAATCGTGTGGATGACAGAAAGCTGTTGTTCTTTTAGGCCAAGAATTTCAAGGTATGGATTTTCAAGTAAATAATGAAATTGATATAGTTTTACAAATCATTATCCCTCCACTAATTTCCTATGATGCAATTCTCCTTATTTTGGCTAAGCAAGTTAAGCCGCTTGGAGTTAGGATCATCATTATTGCCACAAGCGAAGACACGACAGTTCTAGTGCAAAAAGCAATTATCGAGGTAGATATGAATAAAGCAGACTATGCATTTATCTTCATCAACCATAGCGTCTGGGCTGCATATTTAGAAGGATCAGTATTAATTTCAGATGACGATTATGTTCCTATCAGTGAAGAAAATTATCTGGAATATCTTATTGATAATTTTTCTCATTTTATAATATATCTGATGAATGATAACGAAATTCAAGGAGCTTTTTCAGCTTATACAGTCAATAATTATATGAAAGGCGTTATTGAAGGAAACTCCACATCCTATTTGTATAACATTCAAAACAGTGAAAAAGTTCTTTGTGGGTATATGAATGGCAATGAGGTGCAAGTGGACTCACCTTTTATTTTCCCCGGAAGCTCTCTAGCTACTCCTAATAACACAAAGATAAAAATTCCTATTAGTGCATATGGAGGAGTATCAAATCCAGATGGTACATATTTTATTGAAAATGCATTAGCTTTAACTGGAGCTATGTATGCTGTATATGATATAAATAGAAAATCAGAAATATTATCGAATTTTGAACTCTCAATTTTTAATATTTCAGATTGTGGAGCATCTATCTTCGAATATGACTATTGCTATAGCTGTTTAAAAGCACACTTAGAAAATATCGGTTATTTTCATCTAACCGGCTTGCAGACCATAATAACTCAAGGCACAATAGAAATTTTTAGCAGCTTAAATTTATCAACTCCTGTGTTAGGAATCCAAACAACAGCCTCTATGAGTAATCTTACCTATTATCCCCAATACACACGGGTTTCCTATCCTAACACAATTTCAGGGACAATTATTTCTATCATGCTATACTCCTTTGGTATTAAAAAAGTTTCTCTTTTATGTACAAACGCTACATGAGGCACTGATTTCAAAGAGCAATTTGAAAGCAATAGTAAGGAATACGGTATTGAAATTTTAAACCAGCAAAGGTTGGTTCCTCATGGGTACAACGGAACTGATAAATCATTTATTAAAGAAATCATAAACTTGAAGTCAAGGTATCTTGTAATGGAAGTCACCTCCCCTGACAATCTTCGTGTGATTGAAGATTTTTATGATGCAGGAATCAGAAAAGGAGATCTGTACTTATTTCTTGCAGACCTAGTTATTGATCCCGCATATCTGAATGAGACTGAAGTTGGGTATAATTCATATATAAAGCGAAAAGAACTAATGGATGGATTATTATATTTTGGTATTCTAACTTATTATGGCTCTGTTGGAGAAAGATTGAAATCTGAGCTACTGAGCACCTATGGGATGGCTCCTGATATTATGTGCTTAGATTACGATGCCACTTATTTAGGAGCTCATGCCTTGGATATATTAATTTCATTAGGAATCAATCTTAACGGCACAACGATTTCGAAAGCAATAAGAAATGTCAAATTCACAGGGTGTACTGGGAAAATCCAAATTGATAAGTATGGAAATGACAGATCAACGATAGCATTTGGCATCTATAACTTAGTTCAAATAAATTCTACATGAACATTGAGGCTGTGCGGTATTTACGACCCTGATGGTGCAAATATTTTTCAAACTGTTCATTCTATGTCGTGGTTTTATGAAAACAAAGGAGTTCTACCAAGCGATATTGTGGGTGCGGATCTTGATTGCCCATTCAAACCGAAGGAAAGCAAGTCTTTTTTGAATGGCTATTTGCTGTTGGTTGGAATTGGAATACTTCAACTTCTTTTAGGAACCTTTTTCATTATAAAGTATTTTAATTTTATATTTACGAGAGAATTCCCTATGCTTGACTCTGTGCAAGAAGAAACAATTCTCGATACATGAATTTATATTGCTATGATAATAGAAGCCTTACAATACATAGCAATCGGACCAAATTTTACTGGCTTCTTTCTTGAATTTTCTAAATTCACTAAGTTTGCTATGCTTGACATCAGAGGGCCAACAAAAGAAAGCCAGTGAGATATTTGGGATCAAATAGAACTTATGGATATTGTAGCTGCTTTTTGAATTATTTTGCTTATGCAGAGAATTTTCCATATTGGAGAGAAGTGCAAAATTTTATTGATTACCGCAATGGATGAGCTAGGAAAATACTGCTTGCCAATTATTGGAGACCTTTTATTTATACCTATTTTAAATTTTCTGCTTATGACTTTTCAATGCACTAACAGCATTGGGGATGAGTTTAAAGACAGCTATCATAATCAAGACTGTACTGTTTTCTGCTGGCAAGGGATACATCTAAAATATGTAGTCAGCTCTTCTATCATGTTATTTCTATATTTGCCATCTAGTTTATACTTTCGCCCTATGTGGCAAGATGAAACTGAAGATTTAGTGTTTCATTTCAGAGAGCAGCCTTTTCACTCAGTTATAAAGAGTTTTTGACAGCTGCTCCTGATTTTATTACACATTATTCTTTTGCCTTCATCTGAAATTAGTTATAACATATGCTGCTTTGTAATAATCTTCTTATTTGCATTCAGCTCATGATTTATTAAAAAACCATATAACTATCATCGGGCATCTATGTGATACTCGATCTGCTTGACTGATTGCCTCTGGCTCTGGATTTGCCACATCATTGCTCAGCTAGATATAATTCTTGCTCAGTGTCTTTTGGGTGTTGGATGAGTATTCTCAGTGGTAGCTGGAATTTGGTTCCAGAAAAAATATCTCCCATCACTTCTAGTCCGCCCAAAAGGCCAAGACATTCGCAAATTGTTTCGATTTGAATTATCTCGAAGAACTCCCTCTCAAGCTGGAATCAATAAATCAGTAAAATATAAATACGTTGAAGGAGTTCACAAAGAAGATCTGAAAAGTAGCGATCACTCTTATTTAGAGTAGTTGCGCTGCTCTATTATGTTTGAAATTTCGTTTATATTTTATGCAATTTTCTTCTATTTTTAATGCTTTTAATTATATATCTCTAAGTAAAAAATTTAATAATTTATATATTACTTAAGTTTATTAAAGAATTATATGATTATATCAAGAATTTGCTTTATGATGCTTAATAGAATTTATTTTAGCCATTGACTAGCCTAGTAAGAACAATTTATAGATTAAACCAGATAGCTTTTAACATACTAAATCTTATGTTATGATTCCTTCCCATTATCAGTCTGAGTCATTTGCATCCCTATTAACTCTATCTCTAATGTACTAAATTTCTTGCTTACGAGTAAAGAACTTCATGCATATCTAGAAAAATGATCTACAATATTCAAAATGTATTTAATATTTGTGCGTTCAATTAATCTTGCATCAGATAGTGAGTGAGGAAAAGTTTTGATCTCTCGCCAACGCGAGTTAAGTCTTTTTGCAATACTCGATCTCAGTTTCAATTTTTTTTGTTTTAATAGCTAAATTAATAAATTTATGTATAAAATTAATTCATGGTTTGGCTAGCCTGCTTTGCTGTTTATTGGCTTTATATAGCAGCTTTATTTTGCATGTCATGATATTCTCTCAGATTGCAAGCTTAAGCTGGAATAACCAATCATGCTGTTCACAATTTGATTGCATTAAATATGTAATATAAAAATTAATTCTAATTCTTCAATTAGACAAATTTTAGAATCTAATAATTGCCTAATTGTTTATTTTATTTTTACTAGTGAATAATTAATAGCTGCATGACATTTCTGATTTCTGTTTTATTTTTTTTGGTGACAAGCCAATACACTACTGTTCCAATCCTGCATAGTAAATTTACTCCTGAATCAATAATAAGCGCATTTTCAAAAAATTATAATTGCCTTGAAATCAGCTCTCAGAAATGTACCGCAGATTCAGGTGTAAACTATGTTTTATATGAAGTGAATAGGCCTGCTGACATAGAAGCCTTGATAGCTGCTCTAGACTTTACTTTTGTTTTTGACGGGACATTTTCTCTAAGTATGACGTCTCTTATTAGTGATTATGCGAAATCATATGAATTTGTCCTTCTTGTGTATGGTTACAACCCAGAAAAAATTCAAGATTTTGTTCACTACTCTGAACCTTCTTATATTTCTATCAGAAACACCGCCTTATTGTTTGTTGAATCGCGTGGATGACAGAAAATTGTTGTTCTTTTAAGTCAAGAATTCCAAGGAATGGATTTTCAAGTAAATAATGAAATTGATATAGCTTTACAAATCATAATTCCTTCATTAATTTCTTATGATGCTATCCTCCTGATCTTCGCAAAACAAATCAAATCGCAAGGAGTCAAGGTAATTATTATTGCTACAAATGAAGACACAACAATTCTAGTGCAAAAAGCAATTATTGAAGCAGAAATGAACAAAATAGACTATGCTTTTATATTCCTAAATCATAGCGTTTGGAAAGCATATCTAGAAGGATCAATATTGATCTCAAATGATTATTATGTCGCCAGCAATGAAGAAAACTATCTGGAGCATCTTATAGATAGCTTTTCGCTTCTAATTAAATCTTTGATGTATGTTAACGAAATTCAAGGAGCTTTTTCAGGCTGCACAGTCAATAATTATATGAAAAATGTTGTTAAGAGAAAATCTAAGTCTTATCTGTACAATATTCAAAGCGGTGAAAAAGTTCTCTGTGGATATATAAATGATAGTGAGGTGCAAGTGGACTCACCTTTTATTTTCCCAGGAAGCTCCTTAACTGCTCCAGATAATACAAAGTTAAAAATTCCTATTAGTGCTTATGGAGGAGCATCAAATCCAGATGGCACTTATTATCTAGAAAATGCATTAGCATTAACTGGAGCTATATATGCTGTGTATGAAATCAATCACAAATCTGAAATATTATCAAATTTTGAGCTTTCAATTTTTAATATTTCAAACTGTGGAGCATCGGTCTTTGAATATGAATATTGCTATAACTGTCTGAAAGCCCTAGCAGAAAATATTGGCTATTTTCATCTGAGTAATTTGAATACAGCAATAACTCAAGGCACAATTAAAATTTTTCAAAGCTTAAATTTATCAATCCCTGTTTTAGGAGCCCAAACAGCAGCATCGATGAGTAATCTAACTTATTACCCTCAGTACTCGAGAGTTTCCTATCCTAATACAATTTCTGGATCATATGTTGCTTGGATGCTATACTCTTTAGGCATCAAAAAAGTCTCACTTTTATGTACAAACACTACATGAGGCATAGACTTCAAAGAACAGTTCGAAAGTCAGGGCAAACAATTCAGCCTTGAAATTTTAAACAAAAACAGGTTAGTTCCTCTAGGGTACAATGGAACTGATAAGTCATTTATTGAAGAAATTATAAGCTTGAAGTCAAGGTATCTTGCAATGGAAGTTACCTCTCCTGACTATCTTCGTGTGATTGAAACTTTTTATGATGCAGGAGTCAGAAAAGGAGAACTTTATTTTTATCTTGCAGATTTAGTTATTGATATTACACATCTCAATGAGACTGAAACTGGGACAGAGATATATATAAAGCGAAAAGAACTGATGGATGGTGCTTTATATTTCAAAGTCCTTACTTATTATGGTTCAGTTGGAGAAAGATTGAGGACTAAGTTGCTCGAAACCTATGGTACTTCTCCTGACATAATGTGCTTATATTATGACGCCACTTATTTAGGAGCTCATGCTTTGGACACCTTAATTTCATTAGGAATTAATTTAAGTAGCACAATGATTTCAAAGGCAATAAGAAATATCAAATTCACTGGATGTTCTGGAAAAATTCAAATCGATAAATATGGAAATGATAGATCCTCCATAGTGTTTGGCATTTATAACTTGATACAGGCAAATTCTTCATGAGAAATGAGATTGTGCGGTATTTACAACCCTTATAGTGCGGCTATTTATCAAATTGTTTATCCTTTCTCATGATTCTATGAAAATCAAGGAATTTTGCCAAGTGATATTGTTGGCGCAGATTTTGACTGCCCATTCAAGAAGAGCGAAATCAAGTCGTTTTTGTATGGCTATTTGCTTTTGGCTGGGATTGGAACAGTTCCACTTCTTTTTGGAGCCTTTTTAGTTATAAAGTATTTTAATTATATATTTATGAGAGAATTTCCTATAATTGACTCAGTGCAAGAAGAAACATTTCTCGATACATGAATTTATATCTCTATAATTATAGAAGGCTTGCAGTACATAGCTATTGGACCATATTTTACCGAATTCTTGCCTGGATTCTCTGAATTTACTAAATTCACTATGTTTGATATCAGAGGTCCAAATAAAGATTTTTGGGCTCAGATATTGTTTATGTACATTATAGCTTTAATATGAGCTATTTTTCTCATCCAAAGAATTTTTCATATTAAGATTTTGTCAATTGCTGTAATGGATGAGCTAGGAAGATACTGCTTACCAATCATTGGAGACCTTTTATTTATACCAATTGTTTATTTTCTGCTTATGACTTTCCAGTGTACTAATAGCATTGGGGATAAGTTTAAGGACAGCTATCATAATCAAGACTGCCATGTTTTTTGCTGGCAAAAAACTCATATTAAATATTTGATTAGTTCTTCTGCCATATTATTGCTATATTTGCCAGCATGTTTATACTTTCGCCCAATGTGGCAAGACGAAACTGAAGACTTAGTATTTCATATAAGAGAGCAACCATTTCACTCAGCCATAAAGAGTTTTTGACAAATTCTCTTAATTGAATTACATATTATTCTGTTGCCTGCATCAGAAATAAGCCATAACATATGCTGCTTTGTCATAATTTCGATGCTTGCATTTAGCTCATGATTTATTAAAAAGCCTTATAATTATCATCGGGCGTCGATGTGATATTCGATTTGCTTAACTGACTGCCTCTGGCTTTGAATATGTCACTACTTTTCGCAGCTAGATATAATTTTTTCTCAGTGCCTTTTGGGGCTTGGATGAGTATTTTCTGTTGCAGCTGGAATTTGGTTCCAGAAAAAATATCTCCCTTCACTTTTAGTTCGCCCAAAAGGCCAAGATATTCACAAATTATTCCGATTTCAACTATCCCGAAGAACTCCATCTCAAGCTGGAATCGATAATTCAGTAAAATACCAATATGTAGAAGGGGTTCACAAAGAAGATCTGAGAAGTAGCGACCACTCTTATTTAGAGTAGCTGCCACATTATATTGTTTTATAAGTTTGTTTATATTTTCCTATATAATTTCTTCTTTTATGAGTTATATATCTATACGAAAACATAAAAAATAATACTCTTACTTAGAAGACCTATGAAATTTAGTAATATATTTATCTCAGAAAATTATGTATGCAATCTTATCATTACGTTTGTACCTTTTGTCCCCTTTTGCGTAAAGCGGGGGCTCAAGATGACCTGTATTGAACAGTGTTTTTTAGGACGAAAAAAAAAGCAAAAGATGCGTCTGTTTAAGTGATCTAAAAGCTGCAAAAATCCTTAAATAAAAACTAAATATTAAGATCATCAGATAAAATTTAGTAAAATTGAATTAATTAGGATCGATTAATTTTCTTCATGATGTTTAAAGCTCTTTCTTCATGTGATTAATTGTCGGGTTCAAGGTGATTTAAGAAATTTCCTTCTTTTCCTTTAAATTTTGCTGGAGAGAGCGGCATTTGCAGATTCTGAGGGAGGTTGGGTGAAATATTTAAAGTTTACCATAAAAGTTTTTATTTTAAGTTTGAAGTAAAAAAACTTGAAATATTTAGAGGATTTAGCATGTTAGGTGCACAATTAGATTTGGCTGATCAGTTATGGCCTCTATTTGTTATATATTAGCATTATTTTTTGCTACTCTATTTCTTTGACCTAAGGACCACTGCACATTCTAAATATTCAGGTGCTGATTGCTGAGAAAGAATTCAGTTAACTAAAATAATAGCTATAATTGGCTTAACATTGAGTATGCTAAGAGAGAACTTAACTCAAACATATAAATTTAAAATTTGAGAATTTTCGATTTTTTATTATCTAAATAATTAATTGCTGTATGAATTTTCTAATTTCTGCCTTATTCTATTTTGTGGCAAGCCAGTACATTACTATTCCAATCCTATTTAGTAAATTCACTCCAAATTCAATAGTAGAAGCTTTCTCAAACAATTATAATTGCCCTGAAATTAACTCTAAGAAGTGCACAAATTCAACTGTATATTATGTTTTGTATGAAGTTAATAGCGCTCTTGACATAGAAATCTTGATATCAAAGCTTGACTTTTCTTTCTCTTTTGATGGGACTTTTTCGCTTAGTATGACATCTATTATTAGCGATTATGCGAAGTCGTATGAATTTGTTAATCTTGTGTACGGCTACAGCTCAGAAACCGTTCAAGATTTTATTTACTATACTGAGCCTTCATATGTTTCTTTAAGAGATACAGCTTTATCATTTATTGAATCGCGTGGATGACAGAAAGTGGCAGTCCTTTTAGGTCAAGAATTTCAAAGCATGGACTTTCAAGTAAATAATGAAATCGAAATAGCTTTACAATCCATAGTCCCGTCATTGATTTCTTATGAGGCAATTCTTCTAATTTTTTCACATCAAATAAAGCCTCTTGGGATCAAGGTCATAGTCATTGCTACAAATGAAGACACAGCAGTGCTCGTGCAAAAAGCAATTTTTGAAGCAGACATGAATAAAGCAGATTACGCATTTATTTTTCTCCATCATAGCGTATGGACAGCTCATTTAGATGGATCAATATTGATTGCAGATGATGAATATATCCCTAAAAACCAAGAAGATTATCTAGAGTATCTCATAGACTCATTTTCTCTTTATTTGGTATCTTTCATGAACACTAGCCAGATCCAGGGATCATTTTCTACTTTTATTCTCAATAATTATATGAAGACTGCTGCTGAAATAAACTCTACATCATATCTCTATAACATTCAAAACAGTGAAAAAATTCTTTGTGGGTCTATTAACGGAAATATCACAGAAGTCAACTCACCCTTAATTTTTCCTGGAAATTCAAATATTGTTCCTGATAATGAAAAGATTAAAATTCCTATTAGTGCTTATGGAGCGGCATCAAATCCAGATGGCACTTTTTATGAAGAAAATGCACTTGGATTAATTGGAGCTATCTATGCTGTGTATGATATCAATAATAAATCTGATATATTGTCGAATTTTGAGCTCTCAATTTTTAATATTTCAGATTGTGGAGCATCAATTTTTGAATATGACTATTGCTATAAGTGCCTAAAAGCACACTTAAAAAATATTGGCTATCTTCATTTAACTGGCTTAGAGACTATAATAGCTGAAGGCACATTAGAAATATTTCATAATTTAAACTTATCAACTCCTGCTTTAGGAATTCAGACTACAGCTTCTTTAAGTACTCTTGCTTATTATCCTCAGTATACACGAGTTTCATATTCAAATATAATTACTGGACTAATTGTTGCTATTATGCTTAATTCATTTGGAATTAAAAAAGTTTCCCTTTTATGTACAAACGCTACTTGAGGAACAGATTTTAAAGAACAATTTGAAAAATCATGCAAGCAATATAATATCGAAATATTAAATGAAAATAGACTAGTTGCTAGTGGGTATAATGGGACCGATAAATCATTTATTGAAGAAATAATAAGCTTGAAGTCAAGATATCTAGTTATGGAAGTCACCTCCCCCGATGTGCTTAATGTGATTGAAGCTTTCTATGATGCAGGAGCAAGAAAAGGTGATTTATATTTATTTATTGGAGACTTAGTCATTGATGTTGTTAATCTAAACGAAGCTGAGATTGGATGTGATACTTATAAAAAGCGTAAAGAATTAATGGATGGGCTATTATATTTTGGAGTCTTAACTTATTATGGCTCTATCGGAGAAAGGGTGAAAAAGGAATTTTTGAGCTCATATGGACTAGCACCCGATATAATGTGTTTATATTACGATGCAGCTTACTTAGGGGCTCATGCTTTGGGTTCCTTAATTTCACAAGGAATCAATTTAAACAGTTCTACGATTGCAAAGGCAATAAGATCTATAAAATTCACAGGGTGTACTGGGAAAATCCAAATCGATAAGTATGGAAATGACAGATCAACAATAGCATTTGGTATTTATAATCTAGTCCAAGTGAATTCGTCATGAACCATGAGACTGTGCGGTATCTACAATCCTGATGGTGCAAAATTTTATGAACATATTTATTCTATTTCATGATTCTATGAAAATAAAGGAGTTCTGCCAAGTCCTATTGTTGGGCAAGATAAGGAATGCCCTTTTAAATCGAGTGAAAGCAAATCATTTCTCTATGGATATTTGGTATTGGCTGGAATTGGAACAATTCCGCTTCTTTTAGGAGCCTTGCTAGCTTTAAAGTATTCTGATTTCATATTTACAAGAAAGTTTCCTATGCTTGAGAAAGTTCAGGAAGAGACTCTTCTTGATACTTGGATTTATATTGCGATGATCATAGAAAGTTTGCAGTATATGGCAATAGGGCCAGATTTCACTGGGTTCTTGTCTGAATTTTCTAAATTCACTAAGTTTGCAATGCTTGATATCATGGGCCCGACAAAAGATAGTGAATGAGATATATGAGATCAAATAGAGCTAATAGATATCATAGCAGCATTTTGAATAATTTTGCTTATTCAAAGAGTTTTTCATATTGGAGAAAAGTGAAAGATTTTATTAATTACAGCAATGGACGAACTTGGAAAATATTGTTTGCCGATTATTGGAGACGTTTTATTTATACCAATCATCAATTTTTTACTTATTACATTTCAATGCACTAAGAGCATTGGGAATGAGTTTAAGGATAGCTATCATGATCAAGACTGCACTGTTTTTTGCTGGCAAGGGATGCATATTAAATATGTGGTCATCTCTTCCATCATTCTTCTATTCTATTTGCCTGCTAGTTTATACTTTCGGCCAATGTGGCAAGACGAAACTGAAGATTTAGTATTTCATATCAGAGAACAACCATTTCACTCAGTCATTAAGAGTGTTTGGCAGATTCTCTTAATTGTATTACGCATTATTCTCTTGCCTGCATCCGAAATAAGCTATAATGTATGCTGCCTAATCATAATTTTTTTATTTGCATTTGCCTCATGATTTATCAAAAAGCCCTATAATTATCATCGAGCATCAATGTGATACTCTATCTGCTTGACTGATTGCCTCTGGTTTTGAATTTGCCATATCTTTTCTCAGCTGGATCTAATTCTTGCTGAATGTCTTTTGGGGGTTGGATGAGTATTCTCAATAGCAGCTGGAATTTGATTCCAGAAAAAGTATCTACCATCACTTTTAAATCGCCCTAAAGGCCAAGATATTCGCAAGTTGTTTAGATTCCAATTATCCAGGAGAACTCCTTCTGAAGCTGGAATCGATAAATCAGTAAAATATAAATACGTTGAAGAAATTCAAAAAGAAGATC
This sequence comes from Blepharisma japonicum, assembly GCA_949751835.1. Taxonomy (NCBI): domain Eukaryota; phylum Ciliophora; class Heterotrichea; order Heterotrichida; family Blepharismidae; genus Blepharisma; species Blepharisma japonicum. The sequence continues at coordinate 18,464 of CATKHK010000126.1, read as the reverse complement.
TGAAATGCAGTGACAACTCTTGTCTAGAGTAGTTATTATTGTTCCATTAAACCATTATGACCCTTATAGATCACTATGGCCGAAAGTCAAAGAATCATCTTGAGAGCATCAGAAAGTAAAAGTCAGAAGAAGGAAGTTTGCTTTGGCTGATCGAAACTTCAAAAATCCATGTAAAAACTAAATAAAAATGAATTTTTGAACATAAATCAGAAAATAATCTCTTTACTATATATCTATAAGGGTCATTAATGTATGCTATTTTTAACTAAATTTTTGAAAGTTTTGTATACAACATTTATTCTTTTTAATTATTACATATTATATAGCCCCAATTTATAAAAATCATTTGCTAATTTTCATGAGTCGTCTATAAAAAAAACTCTTAGAATGGAACAATATATTTATCAATGACAAGTTCGCTGATATTGGCTTGCAGTTGTTTCAAGCCAATTTATCAACGTTCCTATTCTATACAGTCAATTCACCCCAAGACAATTTATAGAATTCACTAAGTCCAATTATAATTGCCCAGACTTAAATTCTTCTAAATGCAATTCCAATTATGATGTTTTTTATATTCCCTTTGAAATAAAAGAAGAGCAAGATATTGAAAATCTTGTATCATCTATAGACTTCGAGCTTGTATTTGATTGCACTTTTTCATTAAGTATCACTACACAGTTAAATAGATTCGCAATTACTGAAGGGTTTATCCAGCTTGTATATGGCTATGATCCCAAGAATTTTAAAGATAACACATATTTTTCTGCTTATTCTTTTATTGAATTTAGAGATTCTACAGTATCTTTAATTAAATATTTTGACTGAAAAAGGGCAATTGCTATTTACAGTCCTGAGCTGATATCATTCGATTTCCAAAACAATATGGATGTCAATATTATTTTTCAAACTACAATTCCTAATTCAACCCCTTACGAAACAATATATCTTATTATATCAAAACAAATTAAACCTTTAGGAGTCAAAGTCATTATCATCGCAACGAATTGTGAGACTTCTGTCCTAATACAGAGAGCAATTGTTGAGGCTGATATGCATAAAAAAGGCTATGTTTTCATTTTTCTTCATCAAAGCGTTTGATCTGCTTATTTGGATGGATCAATTTTAATTAATGAGCTTAGCAATTACATTCCTCATAGCATGGAAGATCATGCAAGCCATCTTGTGAATATGGTTACCTCGTTTTTTTTAATGATGACAAATATTGACAGGACTCAAGGCGTATATTCGGGATATACCTTTAATAATTATGAAAAAAGAAACATTATTTGGAAAACTATGCTGTGGGTGCAAAATATTCAAAATAATCAAACAAATCTTGTTGGGTCAGTAATTGATCATGAGGTTGATTTTTGAGCTGACATATCTTTTCCCGGACATTCGCTAGAAATCCCTGATAATTCTATAATAAAGCTTCCAATTAGCTTTGAAGGAGGGATTTCTAATCCTGACGGGTCTTTATATTTTGGAAATGCTATATCGCAGTTTGGATCTGTCTTCGCAGTAAATGAAATTAACTTAGAATCAAACATTTTAAGCCATTTTGAGATATCAGCGTATAATATATCAGACTGTGGAGCTTCCTACTTTAGTTACAATTACGCCCATAATTGCTTTAAAGCCCATTCTTATGATATAGGATATTTTCATATTGCCCCAGTAACCTCAGAAATGGCCCAAGGAACATTCTGAGTATTCAAAGATCTAAATATTTCAGCCCCAATTTTAGGAGTCCAATCCTCTTCCGCCCTAAGTGATATTGAGTATTTTCCTCAATATTTCAGGCTAACATATCCAAGTATATACAATGGTGCTACGATTGCTTTATTTCTCAATTTTCTTGGGATTAAAAAATGCTCATTATTGTATTCGAATAGCTCATGGGCTTTAGACTTCAAAAAACAGTTTAGCATGCATGCCAAATACTATAGCGTTGAAATCCTAAACAAACAACAAATTATCCCTATAGGATATGACGGGACTGACTTAAACATGGTAAAAGAAATCATCCAATTGCAAACCAGATTTGTGGTTCTCGAAGTAGCAGAGCCAGAACTCTACCCAGTCATTGAGAACTTTTATGACTTAGGAATGAGAAAAGGAGATATTTTCCTCATTATTGGAGACATATCGTTAAACAGCTCGGAGCTAGACCCAAAACTTATAAGCAAAGATATATACCAAAAGCGGAGCGAAATCATGGAAGGATTGATTCATATTACATTTTTGTCATATTACAAAGAATTTGGGAAAAAAATAAAGGAGAAATTTATGGCTGCTTATGGTTATGCAGATGATTACATGTGCTTGTTTTATGATGCAGTTTATTTAGGGGCATATACATTTGAGGAAATGATTTCAAATGGAGTCAATTTAAACAGCCAAACGATTGAAGAATGGGCCAGAAAAGTAAAATTTACTGGATGCTCAGGGAATATCAAGGTCGCTACTTATGGAAATGATGCTTCAACTGTCACAGTTGGGGTGTATAATTTAATCCAAAAGGAAAATGCGTGAGAAATTGCATTATGTGGGATTTATACTCCAAGCTTAGCAATTCTTTATCAAACTTTTCAAAGCATATCATGGTTAGCAAACGGAAAGATCCCAAGTGATTTAATTAGAACTGGCTGGCCTTGCCCATTTAAAACAAGCGAAACTCAATCTTTCATATATGGCTATTTAATATTGCTATTTATAGCTGCTATTCCTTTTGGTATTACCATATATTATTTATGCAAAAATTATGATTCAATCTTATTAAAGCAATTCCCCATGCTTGAAGTAAAAGAAAAAGAGAACTGGCTTGACATATTATCCGATACCCTAATTGCTGTAGAATCTCTACAATATATGGCTATAGGCCCTGATTTCTCTGAAATTTTGCCTCTGATTTCACAGTGAGCCAAGATAGCAATTCTTGATTTCAGGGACTGAAATAGCAGTTGAAATATTTGGAAACAAATTGATATGGCAGTTGTCTTCTCATTTGCTTGATTCTTTTTGAGTCTGCAAAGAATATTTAGCTTAGGCAGTGATTTTAAAATAATGTCGGCGATATTATCAAGTGAAATCTGAAAATGCTTGTTTCCTATTATAGGAGAATTTCTATTTACTCCCATCACTTTATCTTTATTTCTGACATTTCAGTGTACAGAGAGCACTGGAAATAGCTTTAAAGATAGCTTTCACAGCCAAGACTGCTATGTATTTTGCTGGCAAGGTAAGCATGCATACTATGCAGCAATTTCTTCAGTTGCCCTCTTCCTTTATTTACCATCCTTTTTATATTATAGGCTTATATGGGATGATGAGACAATTTTCTCGAGTTTTCATTTTTGGCAGCAGCCTATTCATGCATTTTATAAGACTATTTTTCAAATTCTACTGATCTCCCTTAAAATGATTGTTTATCAGTCCTCAGAAACACTTTTTCATGTCAACTGTATAAACTTGACAGCTATTTTTATTTTAGTTTCCTTATTTTCACAGTCTTATAACTATCAAAGAGCATCAATGTGGTTTATTGCTTTTTTATTCTCTTGTATTTGGCTTTGAATCTGCTGCAGTTTTGCTAACATAATCAGAATTTTCATTATATGTTGTTTCCTAAAAAGGGGAAGTAATATAAATAACCTCTTGGCACAATACCTGATTGGAATCGGATGGATTACTATTTGGGTTATAGGAGTTATTTATCAGGCCAAATATTTACCATCATTTTTGGAAAGTAGTATAAAAGGAGACTATATAACAAAGCTATTCAGGTTTCAGCTTTCTGTAAAAACACCTTTAGAAGCGGGTATTGAGGCCCCAGCAAAATATAGCAATATTGAGCATTCTTCAAATCTCGATGTAAGCAGCTCTCTTATTTCAATAAGATAATATAAATATACATAATCGAATTTAATTTAATAAATAAAGTTGTATACTCTTGATGCGATTATATCAAAGTTTTCAAAACCTCGCTGTTTCTTCTAAGAATCGCTCCAAGTCCCAGCCCAAAAGATTGAGAACAAATAACTCCAAGCACTTCCATAGTGCAGGCAATTATTAAATCAACTATTGCAATCACAATTGCTTGGCTTAAAATAAAACGGTCAATATTTTTCCCCGGAGCAGCTGCTATTGCTACTAATAAAAACAGCTTAAAGCCTGCTAGAATCGGCAAGAGCCCTAGAAACGAGAATAGAAGACATCTATTTTCTTTCGTCACCTATATAACTTTTACACCAAAAACTCCTAAAATAGAATAGCAAATCATAAAAGCATAAAAAATCAAGGAAATCACCATCCCTCCCAGAATAAAGCTATTCCAGTTTACTGCTATGTAATAAATAAAAGTAGCTACAGTGAGTGTGTATAATAAAAAATCAAGCTTGATCACTGATATAAAAGTTTCATATACCTTAAAAGCCGTTATCACTTTGGCATCAGTATTCTTTATTGCGTTTACAATCCTTCATCCAAATTTGCGATATGCGAAATAAAAGGTAAAATAATAAAACAGCTGACAGACTGATAAAATCAGTGATGAAAGAGCCGTGAACAGCATTGGCCTTGCATGAAGAACCGCCATATAAATCCCGTGGAAGTTGAGTATTGAGGACATGATTAAAAACGCAATCAGCTCGAAAGCATTTTCTTTTATTAAAGAATGCCAGGCAAAATAAATTGTGCTCGCAATCAAAGCCACGATTGAAAAAATATAAAAAATATATTTCGCTGACATTTCGCTATAAATGAGAGCAATCATCACGACGAGCAGCAGAAGCTCAACAGCAAGGGTAGAGAGGATGATTGTTGTAATGCGGTTCTCGAATTTTTCTCTCCAAGTTTCCATGTGTAATGTTTATTAATTTATCATTTAGGCATGAACAGCATTAAAGGGATATTAAATTATTACTATGGGTACTGCAGTTGCCTTATTTTATTTTTGATTGTGACGATATTCGAGTTTAAGAGATTTAGCTCCTGCTCAACCTCTTCTCTTCTCCTTATAATTGAAATCTTCTTGGCGTGCTCAGGAAGCTTTGAGAATTCTTCTTCCAGCTTCTTTTTATCTATTTGTAAGTTCAGAAGCTTGTCTTCTAAGTTTAGAATGGAGTCTTCATTCCTAAAAGTTTGTTCTTTGTTTGGGTCTCGCACATTTTTGGTTTTTGCAGGCGGAGGAGGGGCTGTCTGATTGGTTTCCCATGATAATGCGCTGCTGACAGATGTAGAAACAGTAGCCCCGATTCTGGCTTTTACTTGTTCAGAGATCTTTTTTGATTGATTTGGAGGTGGCTGGGCTTCATCATAACTATTGAGCGGACTTTTAGGCCTATCTTCTCTGAAATCCCGCCTTGCTGGCTTTTCGTCTCTGTACCAAGCTTCAGACAGCTTCTGCTCTTCACGTTTTGCAGGTTTTTCTTCTTTATATCATTGATCAGACAGAGGCTTTTCATCTCATTTTGCTGGCTTTTCTTCTTTATACCAGTCCTCGTTTAGTGGTTTCTCTTCTTTTGCATATCTTGCTGTCTCATTTCTAGCACTTCTTGAAACCTTAGAGCTCCTTACCTCTCTTCTTGTATCAGTATCAGCATTTTCAAGCTCTTTTGATAAAGAATCCACCTGCCTACGAAGGGATTCAATCTCTCGTCTTTGTTGCCGAGCATCATAAGTTGCTTGATCTCTTGCTGACTCCAAGTCTCTTTCAAGTCTCTGAATAGTTGCCTCACTTCTTTTTAAATCGTTTTCCAGCTGATAAAGCTTGTCTTTTTTCTTGGCTAGCTTTCTGGTCATGTTGATATTTTTTTCTTTTTCTTTAATGAGCTGTCTATCGAGGTCATCAATTGTGTCTTTGGATGCCCTCAGCTCTCTTTCTAGGTCTTGTGTCTTATTCTTGATACTCCTTTCTGCATCTTCATTTTGGCTTCTGAAGACCTCAAGGTCTTCTTTTGCATTGTCTAGCTGATGTCTTAAATTATCATTTTCTTCTTCAGCAGCCCTCAGTTTTCTGTCCAGCATGTCTCTTTCTACCTTCATATTGGTGAATCTCCTTTCTAGGTCTCCTCCTGAGTTCATTCTTTCTTCTAGCTCATCATAGTCGAGCCTTGCATTTTCCAAGTGCCGGTTCAATTTTTTGATTTCTTCATCTTTTTTATTGAGTAGCTCTTCGTAGTCGCTTTTAAGCTTCTCAGTTTCGTCTTTTCGGCGTGTGTCAGGGACTGAGTCATAAGGTTTAAAATCAGGGCCTGGCATCCCTGGGTGGTAATACATAGGAAAATATCCCATATAAGGGTGAGGTGGTATTGGATATTGAGGCATCACTTGAGGAAGCTGAGGGACTTGTGCAGCAGGGATATTTGGAGGAGGAATGCCTGCAGGCTTGGTGTTTTGTTTTCGGATTGAAGGTTCATCATAGTATGCATAGCTTTCTCCAGGATTCAAATGCTCTGAGTAACCTTTAAGCTCATAATCAGGGTTAGTAAACTTCCCAGTGTCGTCTGGGATGCGCTCTTCAGGGCTGAAATCGATTTCGTCCTCATCTCTTTGGTATCTCCCTGACCCTGACGTAAGATTTCCTTGCTGATCTCTTCCTTGATATTCATTTTTTTCAAAATTTTGTGAAGCATAAGGAGATAACTCTTCAGAAGACTGCTCTCTAGAATAATACTTATTCCCAGGAATCTTTTTTAGCTCTCCTGGCTTTTCTTTTGGGGAAAAGATAGGGTGCTCAAACATCTTGTCGTAAGGGTCTTCTTCTTTTTCATAATTATCGAAAGGCTCTAGTGGTGGAGGATACCGATCATATCGTGGGCTTGGCTTGTCTGAATAATGTTCTTCTTCGTCCTCTTCCATAATAGGTGGTTCAGGAGATTTCAATTTTGGATCTGGATCTCTGAACTTGTCTTGATATGTAAAATTTGGAGGATCGTCTTCTATTGGCTTCTTAGGAGTTTCCTCTATTTTTGGAGCAGGATTAGTTCTATTTGCAGGTTTTATAGGTCTCTCATCTGCTTTTGGGGCTGCTCGCAATGAAGGGTCTTGCAATTTGACACCTTCCTTTTTAAGAAATCTTTGAAACAGCTTGCTATTCATATGTTTTTCTAGTCCAACATCTTTAGTTTCGGGGCTTTTGATTTTCGAAGGGTTTGCAACTTTCGAATTTTTGTTTTCTTCATCCATATTAAAAATTACTTCCAAATTATCCCAATTTTTCTTTAATTTTAATTCCATTTAAATAAAAAGTGACACGATGGAACAGATGTGGGACAGCATAGAAGAAGCATATGATGGTGATTTTGCTTTAAATTCCTATGAAAGTTTAAAAAGTGAAGTCGATATATCTTCACAAGTGGATTTAGAAGCAAACAAAGATTTGCTGCATATTCAATTCCCAAGCGCCAGAAAGCACAAATCCCAATGCTTCGCCAATAACGATGAAAGCACTGAAAAAATCCGAAAAGATTTAGCGACTGAAAACTCCAAGCTGCGAGACAAAGAAGAGCATTTAAAAAATCTGTTTGAAAGGGCCAAGAAAGAAAGTGCGAAATTAAGAAAAGCCAAAGAAGAACTCCAGAGATGCAGGGAAAGCTTGAAACGAAGAGAGCAGAGCCTGCAAATGGAGGAAATAGAAGTAATGCATGAAAAAGAGCAAATTGAGCATGAGAAAGAAGATCTTATGAAGCTGAAGGCGCAGTTAAGCCATGACTTTGCAAAATTAAAGCAAGAACGACAAAAGCTACAGGTGGAGAAAAGAGATATTGAGTGTGCAAGTAAAGAAATTGGGAAAACTTCAAAAAAACTGACAAGAGAAAAAGTTTTACTTAAAAAATCGTCGCTAAATTTAAAGCCAAAAGTCTTTGAAACCAAAGAAAAGCTGGAGGAATGCAATAATCAAAATTTGGAGCTAGATATTACATCAATTTCAACAGAACCTATGAGCATGCTAAGTCCTCAAATACTCAAAACGCGCAGTGAGCCTTCCACCGACAGAAAAGTGTCAAAAACCCCGATTCCGCAAGGACGAGTCTTGACTTTCAATAGAGAGTAAATTGGAATAAATAGTTTCTTAATATAAATTCAAAGAAATGTCTGAAAGCCCAATGTTTATTGACGACGAATTATTTATGGCAGGCTCTACTTCTCCAGATAAAGAGCAAAAGCCAGCTACCCCAGTAGAAAATTTCCAGTCTTCCCCTTTTGCATTGTCTGCCACACCTAAAACTAAGCCAAATAAAGGGAAACAAGAAGAATTCAAAAAGAATACCCAAACTTTTGCCGGCCATATGCTGTTGACTTTAATTGTGCAAATCTCAAGGACTCTTAAAAAAGCCAAGAAAGGAACCTTGCTGGGAGGGTTTATGAAATGGAAGGCGAGGGTCAATAGTGCTTATGCAGCAGAAAAATTGAAGAAAAATGAAATTAAAGGAAAAATAAAAAATAAAATTGTTTTGCTGATAAACCAATACAGGAACTCCAGAACTTTTATAAAGAGAAAGGTGTTCTTTGAATGGGCTCTGAATTCAAAAGCAAAATCTCAATTATTGAAGCTGGAAACAAATAAAATTCGCCAAGAAGAAGCCCATCAAACTAAGCTTGCACAGATGAATAGAATGGTTTCTCAGTTGATAAGCAAGCAGTGTGAACTGGAAAAACAAATAACCTCTCAATTGGCTAGGGAAAAAAAGTATAAGGAAGCCATCGCTGAGCTAAAAGCTGCAGTCCCAGAGCAGAAAATTGAGAAATCTAAAAATGAGCTAGTCCTTAGAGAGCTGGAAAGAGAAAACCAAAATTTAAGAGACAAGCTTGAAGTAATTGAAAATAATGTGGATGGGTTTATCAAAGAAATGTCAGGGCTGATAGAAGCTGGAGATGAGATGGCTATGATTAGTGATGACGACGGCATGGGAGACAGTCCCCAAAAATTAATCAAAAAGAGAGCAATTACTTTGAATATTGGCAATCTTAAATAATAATTCCATTAATATGATGAAGTTTTGTATTAGTCCTGAATATCAGCTAATCCAAAACTGCGAAACAAATTTTACTGGGCTTATCATAGGGCAGATTGATGAAGAAATTGCTTATGGATATCATCTTGCAAAGACTCCAATTGCAAAGGTTGATTATTCATTGCCCATTGTTCCACTGCTGAATTCTAATATAGAATCGGAAGAAGGAAAATACAAAGATTGAATTTTGGAGCATGCAAGGCAAGTATCACGACTCCTCCCTGGAGGAATTTCAATTATTGGGCTTTTAACTGTTTCTGAGGACAAAGAATTCTTTAACACTAAACTAGTAAGCCCAGCAGTTAAAGAAGTTAATAATTTGTTTGCATCTCTTAGGAATGATGAATCTTCCAAGTCAGCTCAACTACTTCATTTGCATTTACAAAGAAATTCTGGAGAAAAGATCTGTAAATTAGTTGATACCAAAAATTTCAAAATCAATGTAATGAAGACAGAGATTGCTCAACTGCCAAAATTAAAAACAGTTAGGGCTAAAGTAAGATTCTATGCTGAAAAAGAACTTACTGACAACCCATTGAATGATATAAAAGATCTAATAACAAATTGAACCAAAATGGCTGAAACTTTTTCAGTCAAAACTAATGGGGAAAGCTGTGAAATTTTCTCAAAATCGTTAAAACATGGAAATGTAAGGGACATAACCAAAGCCGTCAGACTAAGTGGACTTGTAGAATGTTTTGGACTTTGCCAAGAAAACTCTAAAATCACCCCAAGAGTTGCAGAATGAATCAAGGAGGATTTAATTAGTAGCATGAGAATAAGATATGACCTATTGAGTGAGAAAACATCATGGCCTACTAAAGATCTGTGCAAAAAAATAGCAGAGTCTTTTGAATACGCTCTGCCAAGAAGGATTTACTTCAGTTTCGAGAATGGTATGGCCATAACTGATATGATTTGCTCAGACGAAAGTATTGCTGATTCCAAAGAAAGACTTAATTATCTTTTAGGCACAAATCCCGAAAATGGAGAAGAAGTTGAAGAAATTCCACAGTTTAACTCGAAAGTAATTCCAATAGTCCAGCAGACTCAACAAAAACCAAATATCGGCATAATTATTTTGGCGATTCCAATTATTATTGCAATCATAATAGCCTATTTTATCTATTAATTAACGAAATTATAATCCTTTATACTTTGGAATTGTAATTAATACTCTAAATTTATGATTAGCAATTCGTATTAAAAGTATTGATAATTTTTATGATTGCTAAATTTAGTTTTCTTTATATAGGCCTTTTGATATTTATTTAAAAAATTCAGATAAATTATTTTTAAATTGTCTCGAATTCTAAATTTTATATGAGCAATTATGCTATCTTTATCTAAACTATTTTTGGTTTTTTTGTTGGTCCACCCTCCTCACCTTCATCTGCCCCTCTAAATTCACTTTTAAGCTGCCATTGGCTCTTATACTGCCCAGGTGGTCCCTTTTCCCCAATTTCCCTAAGTATGTCGGCTAAATATGATTCAGGCTGACTAGTATGCTCAGCCAAGGTTTTTAATTTCCAAAATCTTTGCGTTGAAAATAAATCAAACAGCATCGCTTTGACTTTTTCTGGGTCTTCTCTAACTCTTTTTTCTTTATGCATTTTTCTGATACTGGATTCTCTTGCTTGCTCTGGATTGGCCATCACAAAGTACTTGTGATCCTCATGCAAACTAAAAATTCTCGGCTGAATTTTATTGTCATCTCGCCTTGGCTCTGCAGTTGTAATGCTAAAATCGCTAACTTGTTCGCTTTGTTTTTGGATTAATTTAATATAATGCTCATTCCTTTCAGGCAGTAGGTTTCCTTTGTAAGCTACTTGGGATTTTAATGTAGCTTTTCTTTGCTGGTCAACTGTAAAGACAGATAAATCGCCTTCATCTATTGGCTCGATTTTTGATTTAAAAGTTAAGACTCCATATGAAGAGCTTTCGACTGATTTTGGAAGATCGACTTCAAGCTGATAAGTTTTAGGATCAAATTTGATACTTGCTGCCAAATCAGAGTTGCTTAGAAATGTTTGGTAAAGATAATCAGGTAGCTTTAAGAGCATTACTTTGTTTGTCTCTTTTGATACAATCTCCATTTATGATAAATATATGAGATTTTATAATTATCTTTATAAGAATCAAATGAATTTATTGAAAAATGTATTAAAAGCTGTTATTTGTAATTCTAATCATTATTCATATTATTTTAAATATTTTTGAAATTAAATTAAACTTCTTATTATAAAGCTCTTAAGTTCTCTATAAGATATATGCTATGAAAATAAATTTCTTTTACTCATTAGATTAATTTTTTATATTAAAGCTTCATATAATAAAATGAATTTGAGTTAATTATTTGATATCGAGAATAGCTTTCCCAGCTAAAGTTAGTGTTAATAAAACCAAATGCAAAAATATGTCTTAAGTCGAGGGTAAAATGAGCTGCATTTCTTTATTTAAATATTTTATTAAAATAGCTTGAGTCTGTCTGAAGAGCCAGGGCGTCTTAAGCAAGACTAGTTTTAGCTGATGCTATGTGAAAAATTTCAATTTTTTGAGTATCTCACTCAGCGTCTTTTGCTATTTGGCATTATTTCGATTCTTATTATCATTATATATATTTCTTCGTTCACTTAAAGAGCTATAGAAGAACCCTCTTTCCTGAAAAATCGAATCTCATCTCTGGTAAGTGAATAGACAGAAAAAGATTCGTTTTTCAAATTATCTGAGTGAAACCCATGCTGAATGCGCGCAGTGCGGTCGCCCAGTCCACTTCTACTCCAAGTTAGAGTGCAAGTCTGAAATCGGGAGAAGCTACTACGCAAAAAAGATAGCAAGCAGGACTGAGGAGAGAGAAGAAAGGGCCCATGGGACCTGAGGGAGCTTATAATCTTAAATTAGGAGCATTAAGGAATAATAATTAATGCGACCGATAAAATTATTCTAATAATGAATTATAATGAATGTTTATCTAAAAAGAAGATATTAGATCTTAATCGTCAATCATGCTCAAATTATGCTAAATTGATCAAAGCTTTTTGATCTAAATCAAATTTATAATAATGCCAGGTATTAAAATATTGGGTTGATATATAGAATCCTCTTTTATTATAGGAGCAATAAACTTGGTAAGGATTAACACTAATGATCGAATCTGCAACTCTCCTCCAAAAATACTTATCTCTAAATTCGCTTTCATAGATTACCCCTTGTTTACATTCAATCAAATAAAGTCTCTCTCCAGCATTTATCAATATCTTTTTTTTATCATTTGCAAAATCATAAGAAATTCTTGAAAAAGAGTCAATCTCAACTGAATAAATGAAAATATTTCTATTATTAACCCCCGATATTAAAATATCCCCATTAAATACTACACTTGTACAACTAACACAAGCTTCTGGCAATGGAGCTAGGCTAAACCAAAGGTTTTTTTCTAAATCAAATCTTTCTGAAAGAGTCAGAAGCTGAAAATTATCATCTTGTCCTCCAAAGCAATAAACACTTTTATTGAAATAGATAGCTGACGAATTATAGCAGGGTGTTCCAGATGGTAAGTCTCGAGCTATAAAACTACTACTAACAACTACAGCAAGCCCACAAAATGGGCTATCTAGGCCAAAACAAAATAGCTCTCCATTTGGAAGTTTAGCAATGCAGGCTCAACAGTTCAATTTATCATAAATCGTTAAGATTTTTACTTTTTCTTCTTCATATTCGGTGTCGTAAACATAAAAATAAGTACAGATATGTGAGTCATCATGAATAACATAAAGAGATGCAAGTTGATGGTAAGCATTGAGATATTCCTGATAAGCTCGTCTTAGTTCTGAGTCATAACCTGAATTTTGATTTAAGTACACCGTGCAAATTCTTCTAAACTCCTTCTCTATTTGCTGGTCGTTATTGGTCATCTGTAAAATCTTAGACCTCTTGATTTTTAATTCTTGCAGAGTTATAGGCTGATTAATAGTATTTTGGCTGGAATCACTTTGGGCTTGGTTTACCTCAAGTATGTTGCTATGCATAACAGAATTAAGAAGCAAATTGGCATGGTTATGGCTTTTGAAGTCCATATACAATTTATCAGCAATTTCATTAATTTTTAGTTTTATAAAATTATTCAGTAAATTATAGATTTTTATTTTAACATTTAATGAATCTTATGGTAGCTCTTTTTGTTTTATTATCCAGAAACACTTAATGTATAATTCATTATTAGGAGGTATGGGAAAGCAGCAAATCATAGTCTTGAAACCAAACTTGGGAGATACTTGAAAGCGAAATAATTGCACACTTTGGGCTCTAAATGCGTGGATGTAGTATAGGCTGGAGTAATGAAGTGAATTTATAGATGATGCAGAAGGAATTGCTGAAAGCATAACTTGTAAAGTTGAAATAGAAAGATGGTGGGACCACACAGAGTCTCACAAGGCAGCATACAGGATATTGCCTGATAAAATCAAGCCTTGGGATGATGCCGAAGATGGAACAGAAGGTCATGAAGAGTATCAGTGTGAGACTGCTTTGGGGCTTCAGCTCATCTAGCAGGAGAAGTCATCTGCTTATTCTGATCTTGTAGACGTAAATTCATAATCCAGAGAGGAAATTTGCTGGAAATAATTACTTGGGTTGCTTCATTTCTTCAGCTCAACAAAAATTATCCTAGCACTCTTTATTTCGGAAAATAATTCAGAATTTACTACTGTACATTTCAAGGATATAGTAAAAAGACCAACCATATTGAAAAAACTCACACTGAGCCTTCTAGGAGACACGGATCATAGAAGCACAGAGGTATAGACCATTTTTTGCCCTAGGCAACAAATGAAAATGTGACTAATAGAAGAGGAGTAATTAGAAATAAATGTTAAGTATTATTATTGTTTAGGATTCTCTTTCCAAATAAAATTTGTCACTTTACTAAAAAATAATGAATTGCTGAAGCTAAATTTTACACATCCAGCCTTTTCTTTCCATGGAGAGGCAATAATCTCAAGACTTGCTATAAAAAAATTGCGTTTAAATATTTATTGTGCTCCTTGAATGCTCTCGTCTTAGCATTTATTGACGAAAAAACTTCTAACGTCTGATGATGAATAAATAACAAACTCAATCACTAGGGATAAATAAACATCTTTTCTTTCTTAATATGAGCATATTTTTTAGCACTTCTTCGCGAAATAGGCTTATCTATTGAGTTTTTAGTCCTAATGCTCATTCTTTATAGTAAACTTGGAGCTTTCTAACTTTTAAACTTTCAAAGAGAAAAAAATTTCCTATTTTGTAAGTGCTTAAAATGGATCATTAAATTATAATAAATAAAGAAGTGACTGAGAAAGCCAGCTTGCATTTTTAAACTTTTAGATTATTTAGGAGATTAAGCTGGAAACTTCAAAAGGAGTTAATTGTTGAAGACTCAAGAATTTTTTACGATAGTCGAGAAAAGTTTAAGCTTTTTGAGGCTTATAATTTTAAAATTTTATATATTTATTGCTAGCAGAACCTTTTGGTGATAGCTAGTTTATTAAGGTTTTTGAATTTTTAGCTAAATTAGCTTCACCATTTTTTCGTCAAGCTAATATTTGAGTTGAAAAAAATCCTTTATAAATATGGGTTTGATTGAACCTCTAATTGCAATCCTTGCCTTCTTCTTACCAGCTGCTGAAAGCAACTTCATTGATAATTGAATGCTTCATATAGAGTATTTTATCAACAACCAATACAAAAGTGGTTCAGGAATTTATGTAAACCCAAATCCACAATCTCAAGATCTTTCAAGTGCTGCTATGTGCCATTTAATTTCAAAGCAAGGTGAGACTTGGGCCTTAGACGCCGATTTTAACGCCCTAATATCTAGTTTAACAGAGTATTCAGTGGTATATACAGTGAAATTTTCATCTACTCTAAGTGACAACATTTTTCAGTTTGGACAGAGCTCTGGGCCTCATTATGTTTTTACCTCAACAGCAAATGGGGCTATCGATGGAAAGTTTTATAAAGATGCTAGCACGCCTGCTGACTCAGCCACCAACTTTCATTTTACAGTCCCTTTGAGTAATTGCTATATAGATAAGTTTGTCTTCATTGCATTTAATTGAAAAAAGGATACTAGCACTTCAGTTGTCACGTTAAATATTCTAATTACAGGAATAGGAAAAGTTGCCTACACTTCTGTTTCAGGATCGACTTCACCTTTCTAGCTTCCTTACGGCTATATGTTTTTCGGGAAGTCAGTTTCTGCAGAATTTTATGCTGCCTATATTGTCAAATCTGCTTCTTTTACAGGCACAGAATACAGAACTTTATATACGACAGACAAAAACAATGCTTCTAGCAAATTGAGCAGTAGCACCTGCACTTATGATTGTAGTGATGATACATGCGATTCTAATAACTTTTGTATTAGTTCTCTAACATTATGCCAGTGTATTCCGGGAACTTTGTGTGATAATTGTATTCAGCCATTTCGTAGTTATAACTTCTACTGCTTACTATGCTCGACTGGATTCTCATTTAAAAATCATCACTGTATTTTTTATATTAGGTTGTTCAAATTCTCTTACTAATTGTCTTGATTGCTCACCCTTATTAGGAAATGTTTGCACTTTATGTGCAGCAGGCTACTTTCTTTACGACAATGGATCAGGCACAATATCTTGTATTTGTAAATTTTATTTAGCTTGCGCTGACTCCTGCACCAATTGCAGCCCAGGTCCTCAGTGTTTTACTTGCGCTACAGTTATAAAGCAAGATGGAAATACCTGTAGAGCTGATAGCATTGGATTCCAAATTAGTTTTAGCAGCCCAAACATAGAACTTCACTTTGCAAGTGCTCTTACAGCTGACTTGATCAAAGATTCTTTAAGTGCTAAAACAGTCTCAACCCCTTCTACATCTATTTCAACAAATGGATGGACACTTAATGCCTGCTTAGCAGGTGCAAAGCAATGCACTATCACGGTTGATCTTACTGAAAGTCAACTTCCAATAGAAGTTGAATTGATATTCAATCAAGCCTAATAAGGTAATTACTTTCATAATTAGACTTAAAAATTCTGCTATCGTATAGATAGTATTATTTTTTAAATCAAAGTATAAATAGCAATTTCGATGCCTAATGAATTTAAAACAAATTAAAATAAGTAAAGTAGCTAGATGATAAGTGACTATAATGATAATGTTTAAATTGAAAATATTTAATATTTTTGAGATTTTAGCTCTATTTAAGCAGAAGACTTATGATAAAATAATACGTATTGTAAAAAATCAAAGTATTATGCGGGCTTTAATAAAGAAATAGATGTGGTGTTTAATCCACAATTTTTTTCGTTTTAGTTTATTATTAGAATTTTTGAAATTTTCATTTTAATCATAAAAAATATATTAATTATTTTAACATTCTATGTTATTTTTAGTATAAATCAGTATCAACTTACTCTCCTTCTCAAAAATAGTGTTAAAGTTTATAAAAATATATCCTAAATTTATCAAAAATATTTCATATTGACTTTCTACGAATAAAAAGCACACAAACTTAATAATTTAAGTAATATAGTTTATAATAAGTATCGATGGCTAATTGATGAAATCACAAATAAGCAATCCCATCCTATATTGAAGTTTCACCTGTTAGTTTTTCAATACTTAAAGAAGAAATC
Organism: Blepharisma japonicum; assembly: GCA_949751835.1. NCBI lineage: Eukaryota > Ciliophora > Heterotrichea > Heterotrichida > Blepharismidae > Blepharisma > Blepharisma japonicum. The sequence goes on along the minus strand of CATKHK010000126.1, from coordinate 1,783 downwards.
ATAACTATATTATATATTTGGCATCACAAACAATTTAAACTTTCAAAATCAAAATCAAGGTTTTCTAAGGAAAATTTTATTTTTCACCTTTTAGTTACTGATAGCTCACCTTTTATTAGCAAGTGAACTTATTCTCTTTCAAATTCCAAAAAATTCAAACACAACCTGAAGCTACTTTAATTGGACAGATGAGATTTCAATCAGTAGAATAGAAACTCATTCAGATATTCATCTTATGGTAAATAACTCAGAAAATAGTTTTTTTCTGTAGGCTCAGGAATTCAGATTCAAGCAAGAATCTGTTATATCTCATAAAATTCGCTCATCATATCACAAAAATTTTTATATAGAATTTTTGTATAAATGAATCAAAAAATATAAGCATCTAATGGGGTAGTAAATATCCATCCTTACTCGAATCGGTCTATCATGCTCACTTACACAGGCACAATTCCCATTAATCTAAAAAGCCATGGGCTGAATAAATATTGAAATTTTATATCAAAATGGAGTGTGATATTTCATCAAATTATTATATCCACCTTATAGCAGCAAAGCAGAAAATAAAATTGTAAATAATTTAAGAATAATTCCTACACCTCTCACAAGAAATCAGCTTATTATAAAGATATTTTCCAAGAATTAGTGATGGAATATAGATAGAGAAGAGCTTAAAAGTAAAGAAATTTCAATTGCAGATATTGCTGCAGGGTTAAAACTGTTATAGAATTTTTCAAGTTCATTTCACAGGGCTCTAATGCTAATTTTATGAACTCTTTTATTGTTATTATTTTAGATGCTGTGTCTTTGGACATTAGAAATTTGATAAATTTCAATAATGAGATTTTTGATAGTTGTTAACTCTGATTAATTAATGAACTTCGGTGAGTTTTTGACTTGAAATTTTTTCAATGAAGTGAAAAATTCAGCTATATTTTAACTCAAAATTTATAAAACCCTTAGAAGAAATTTATAATATATTGCTTCTAAATTTAAAATGATTAAGAACCTTCTTAGACCATTTTAATTTTATTCACTCTTTTTATATCTTTTGCAACTAATCTCATATTTAATTCTTGTTTTTATTCGTCAAGAAATGACAGCTGGACTTCCAAAACAAAAATACTCTATGTTATAATGGAATAGGTAGAATTATTAGCAAGAGTTTGGGTTTGAAAAATTTATATAAGATTAGCATCTTTCATGGTCAAGTAACGCTCATGAGTGAGGGGATTTAGGAAATTTAAGTTTCATTGTAAAATAAAAGATTAATTTATCTGGATATACATTCCTTAATGCTATGCTTCCTTCTTTATGGTCCCTAAGTTCTCTTGCAGAGTCAGTTTCGGAGTAAAGAGAATTGAAGGCTCACCACCTTTAATGCATATGAAAAATTAACAATCAAAAATTTCTCTAATTATGCAATTGGAGTTTTCAAATTATTACAAAGTATTTTATTTTTCTTTATCGATTTAATAGTCGTAGATTTAGTCTTGGTAATTCAATTTAATTTTATAAGTATTGGAAGCATCATATGCTTAGCTATTAAATTATTAGCCAATCCCTCGATTCAAAGATGATGGTGGAACCATTTTTAATTTATAAGCAACAAGTCCTTATGTCATATAATCAGTACAGTTATATGTGCTTAAATTCATTATAATCTTTCAGCACAGATGGAAGCAATTGAACATTATAATTGCTATCAATTATTAAAGTATTCCCAGAAACTGGATAGCAATTGCTCCGAAACAGAAGCTCACCATTTGGAAGTTTAGCAATG